>NTPY01000935.1:249992-298459 GCA_002922825.1 Brachionus calyciflorus | reverse complement strand
TTACGTAAGATTACGTAAGCTTACATTTTCTTACTTACCATTTTTGATGTAAGCTTACGTAAGCTTACGTAATTTTACGTAAAATTACGTAAAATGATGTAATATTACCGATTCTCCGACTAAACTTTAAACACTGTATCTATCTTACTATCTGACCAATATTGGCCACATAATATAAAAGACCCTATTATTCATCATCGAACGAGCTTATTTTTAATTTTTGAACGATTGGTTTCTGTCTAACTTATTTTAAATTTCTTCATATTCCATATGTGACTATGATTGTTTTTCTCCACAAATTGTTCATTCTAGTGAATTCTTCGAAATATTCTCATAAGGATTTTTCTGACCTTTTTTCTTTTAGTGTCCATGATTCAAATCCATATACAGTAAGGGACATTCACAGGTGCACTTCATCCCATCCCGCGAATTCCTGGGAATTCCCCTGAATTCATCTTAATTTTTTTCAAATCTATATTTAACTTCGGTGAATTTGCAGGAATTCGTGGGAATTTGCAGGAATTGTTGAAAGTGCGCCACTGTATCAAAAATGGCTTTTAATTATTCATAATTTTGAAGAAGATCAAGACCCTCTAGACAAAATATTTTATTTTTTACCGACCATGATAAAAGAAGTTGTCCAGATTTTCATATACGTAGATTACGAATATTCTATCGAAAACGGTCGATTCAGATAGTGTAGTTTTGCATGACGCGAACCTTTATTATGTTCCATTTTGACATCCTAAATAATTTTTTATTGAATAATATGTATATATCCCGAAAATAATAAATTAAGAAAAAATAAAATTTTAAGGGTGACCAATAATTCTTTGCAAAAATATAAAAGGAGCGTTCAAATTTTGACTTTTCATGACTTGGTATTGACTAAAGCATAGAAAACGTTCAAAAAATTTTATTGCTGACAAATTTTTTTCATTTAGAAGCAAGGGCTGTACCATTTTATGCCTCTTCAATTGATAGGATCAAAAGTCGATAAAGGTAACAAACAGGAGAATTTATTACCGTATAACCTTGCGCCGAGTCGCATGCACTTAAACCCAAGTTTTCGGGATGTACCCAGCAATTTGATTGGTTAAAAAAAAACTAACCAATCAAATTGCTGGGTGCATCCCGAAAACTTGGGTTTAAGTGCATGCAATACCGCGCAAGGGTATAGGGTACTTGGTATTTGTAAAGAATATTTCGACTGAAAGCCGTTCAAAAAATATTCATTGTAATTACATTCTAATTGCGCTTTAAAATTTATATTTTTAATTCAGGCTCACTAATAAGTTTAATACCAAAAACCTTGCCTAAAAAAAAGTATCACTGAGTGAGAAACTTCAAAAAAATATTTTTAAAAATCAAACCTTTTTATTCTTAAATAAAATGTTGAAAAATACTTTAAGTTGCAGAATTTTAGGGTTGTTAAAATGGCCATTTCGAAATTAATTTTGGAAGTTAGAAACTCGCTGAAAAAGCTCAAACAGCGATAGCTTTTCCTTAAAACTTAAAAAAAAATTGATCATAGAGACAATTCTCTAAATCGCAAAATTATTTTAATTATCAAAAATTTAAGATAAAGGCATTTTTTCGTAAAATTTCTAACTTTTACAATTAGTTTCGAAATGGCCTTTTTAACAACCCTACAGAATTTGATCCTAAGTTGACAGTAAAGATAACGTCTGTTAAAGCTATATGCAATCATGTTTAACAATTTAGAGCAATCAAAAACTTTTTCGTATAAATTCTAACTTGTTTTAGCCATTACATCAAATTATTTTAAAATAATTAAGCTTAAGAAAAGTCATATTTTTTATAAATCAATTTAAATCAATCAAAAATTTCAATTTTAATTTTTTATTTCAAATTTTATTTATTTAAGATTAAGAAAAATAATATGACACGCGATAAGTCAATAGAATTAAATGAATTAATTTTTTTCTTAATGGTTTAGTTTTAGATTTTTTTTTTTTCAAGTTAATATTTATTTTCTTAATCAAAACATTATTCAATTTTTATTTTATTTTTTTTTATAAAAAATTTTAAGATCCTCTAAACGGTCTTTAAATTTAAAGTTTTTATTTGAGATTAATATCAAGTATTGGTATCTAAGTGACCGCTTAATCTAACTCAAAATAAGGCTATAAGTAAATATTTACAAATAACTAAAATTAAAAGAGAGAGAATAAGTTAAAAATATCCTAGAGCATTTCAATTTTTCTTCGTATAAATTGGCTTATGATTACGAAATAGCAAATAATTAAGAAATAGAAAAGATCAAATAAATTCAATAACGGATTACTTCTGATTACTCACGAAAGTGTACTAGAGAAAAAAATTAGGTAAATTAAATAATATTCAAGTCTTTAGGGCATAATTTTAGTCAAAGATGTTTTGATTAAAGATAGCTTAGAAAAAATAAAAAACTTTAGAGACTGCGCTTTTTTCATGCAAGCCTTAAATTAAGTTATTATATATCTCAAGTTTTAAGTCTCAAAGCAATCTATTTAATCGTCTGTTTTAGGAAATAACCAAAACAATACAAAAAAAAAGAAGCAATTTAATTAAGTTAAAGTCCTTAAAGATTAAATACTCAGCATAATTCACCTATAATTTTTTTCTCTCTCTTTCTCTTAAAGTTCGAAATCTTTAGAGATTAAAAGATATTAATCTTTTTGTATTAACAAGCAGCACACACACACTCGCACACATAAAGATCATTAGACAAGCATTAAATTAATTTAAATTTAAAATATTCAAAATAAAAGTTGTAAAAATTTAATACTAAATAAACTTAAATATCCGATACAAATAACAAAATCGATTTGTAATCGATCAAAATATTAACTCGTTCGTATCTAATTTATTCATGTTTTTATTTTTTGTTTCTATTCTAAAGCCGAAAATTTATTGAATACTCTATATATCTCACTCTTCCTTGGAATTTAATATGACTAAAAGTGACTTATTTACTTAAATAAATTACCACGCTTTAGAATTAGCAACAACAAAAAAAAAACGAACGAGCTAAAATAAAAATTTATTCCCTAAAGATGCCGATTCTGAATCTGATAAAGGTAAATAATATAAAACAATAAAAACAGCACATATCTCTCTTTATTAAAATTCTAAAGTTTATTAAAATTTCAGAGTTTTTTAAATGCTTTTGATTTCTATGTCGACCGCGACCACGTGTCATCTAAACGATTTTAAATAATCGATCATTTTACACGTATCATACCATAGATATGGTAAAAGAGATACATGTTTATCTTTTTAATAGAGATAATAAATTTTAAATTTTTTCGTTTTTTTTTTGTTATTACAAACACCTTCAGAAATATATGGTATGTTAATTAAAAAGGATTTAAAATGTATACTTTAAGTAAATAATCTTTGATCTTTAATCTATAATTTTAAATCAGATGTTCTTTTTTTGCTAGTTATAAAGTACTTGGATATGTTTGCTTTTCTTAAAAAAAAAATTGAGAGATGATCTCAAGATTATCAAAGAGTATTTATTTGTTTATAGCACGGCAAGTTTTATTTTGAAAAATTTTTTTTCAAGTACATTTTATAAATTTAAAGTAAATGCTTATGCAAAAACGGATTTAAATCCTGTACATCTGCATCGATTATTCAATATTTAATTCAGCTGCATCACCTATTTACATAACTTTATTTGCATTTTTAATTAAAAAAAAACAAAAATTAACAACAAGAATTCTGATTTAAAAAAATTCCTTAAAATTACTTTTTTTTTTTTCAAGCTTGAGTTAAGTCAAGAAAAATAATAAAGTACGATAAATTGAAAAATATCTCAGATTTATTGATATGAATAATTTTTGTATTGATTTATTGATGACTTTTTGTTTAAAAAAAAATTGTCAATTGCATGTTGATTCATAAGCATTGAGGCGCGACATTATTATTTTTATTTTCATAAGCATTTGTATTCAATAAAATTGTCATAGAACGAGAAACTTAACGTTTTTCTTATTTTTGATTGACTCAATTTGAATCAATTGATTAAGTTCTAGTATCTTAAGTTAATTACATGTATAGGTACATTATTATTGTTATTCAGAAAAAAATGTTCGCGTGCTCAAAATTAAGTCAAGCGTAATATTGAATAGGAATAAAATGCATTTGTATGTGAGATTATGTGAGTACCATAAAATGCCTGAATCAATAATTTATTCAAAAATAAATAAAACTTAAACAATTCCCTCATATATAATTAAGTTTATGGTGAATTCGATTAATTACGATCCATTAGGTAATATTTATTTATTGAAAATTGCTTAGTAAATATTTTTTCTATGTAAATTACGCAACTAGAACTTTTAAGGAAATAATAATAGGCAATGATAAAAATAGTGAAAAAAAAATTTGAGATATTTAAATTTTTAATCAATTTAAAATCTGTTCACTTAATAAATGAAAATGACATTTGAGATTTTAATAAAATAAAATCGATTAAGCCTTAAAGAAATTTTAGATTGAGTCATTAAAATTAATTGTTAATAAAATTATATTTTTTTAAAATAAAAGGAACCATTTAAGGCAAAGTATTAACAACAACGAAAAAAAAATGTTGTAGCAATATGATGCCACGCTATTTATATTTGGAAACCAATAAAATTCATAGGAAGCATTGATAAAAAAAAAATTTAAATATATTTTAGATGCTTTTTAAAATAATAGAAATAAATTTTATTTAAAAAAATAAAAATAAATAATTTTGATTGGCTTTCAAATTTTTATTTTTGTTAATCCAATGTGTATTTTCTTAACCTGAAAAATTTTACTTTTTGTTTTACCAAAGCTTAACTTAAAAATAAACACCTTGAATGTGACTTACTTAAAGCTTTACTGTTTAGAACATTTAATTAAACTAATTGAAATTTAATGACCAGAAATGCTTAAAATTATTTTAAACTTAAATCTAAACTGAAATCTTATAAATTATTGATATCAAGCACTTAGATTACTTAGTACTTAGTTTAAAATTTTAAACTAAATTAGCAAGAGCATTTAAATTTTTAAAATTCAAATAATGTTTATTCATATTAAAGAATACATACCGTATTACCTTGTTTACGAGCGCTCACCTTTACCTCCCTTTTTCGAAGAAGGGAAATCAGAAAAAAATTTTTATTGTTCTAACTAAATAGACCACACTAAAGTCTATCGGATAAGTCAAATCAAAAGACCAAATTCATTTTTCTTTAATATGATATATCCCTTCAAATGAGCAATTTTTAGTCGCTTTACGGTATGGTAACAAATTTCTTTTCTCAAAATGATTTAAAAGGAACCTTTTTATAATATAAACAGGTAAAATTAATTTTATTATGAGACAATCAGAAGACAATAAAAAAGTCGAATGATGAACACGAACAACATTGGAAAACTGATAAAGCGATCAGACCCTACCAAGTCTCGATGAAACTTGGGTGGTTACAAGTCACAGAAAGTACTGTTTTTTCTAGTTGGTTACGTCTTACTGTTGATTTAAAAATTGATTTCGTTTTAAAAAAAAATGCAATTTTAATAAATCCTTCCAGTTACTCTTTGAAGAATGATTTTGATTCAATATGAAAGAAAAAAGTGAAAAAAAAATTGTAAATTTTTTTAAATTTTTTAATAGATTTCTTTTAAAATTTAAAAAAAAATAGATAAATATTACAGAATACTTTTAAAAATAAAAAAAAATATGTATGCTTTTTTTTTTTTATAAACTTCGTGTCTTTTCTACCGACCAATTAAAAAAACAAAACAGCTTTTAAACAAATTAAATTTTAAAACTTTGAATTTTTTTTTTCTCGGGCAACATACAATTTTAATTTTTCGTGTCTTAAAATAATAAAAAAAACTTATTTGACAAAAAAAAAATTAAGTAAAAAAAAGAAAACGATAAAATGAGATTTTTTCTACTAATTTTTAAAATTAAACCATTTAAGAAAAGAATTTTTTACAAAATTAAACTTTTTAAAAAAAAATATTTAAAAAAAAAACTGCTTTTTTTATATGCTGGTCTCTAATGATTCCATCCATTGTACAGATTTAAAATATTCTGGTATTGTGTCGTCCATACGGGCTATAATTTTATAAATTGCTTTTTTCCACGAAGGATCTAAATCTTTAGCTTCTTGAATGGCTTTGAAAAATTCTCTTAAAGTCGCTTGAATAACGTAACAAAAAGTCGCTGGAATCTTTAAATAAAACAAAAATTAGTCAAAATTTTATTTTATACTTATAATTTTTAAAACTTACTTCTAATTGATTATTTCTGTTGTAATGTGAGTTGAGGGCTCTGAATATTTCACTGTCACAGTCCACAACAAGATCTTCGGCATTACGAACTCCCTCAGCTAAATGTTGTCTAGCATACTTTTCCATTTGTATATAGAAAAACTCTCTAAAATTACTAAACCATTTGACAAGTTGTGCCGTATTGGCTTTGTTAAATTTAACATCTGGAAAAAAGTTTCTCAATGTGGTCGAACTGGGATATCGCGAGAAAAAGAACATCAATTTAGCTTTTCTCAAATGCAATGATGACAATGTCGATGTGTAATGAACTAAATAAATAGTAAAAACAAATTGAAAAATTTTTTTTTTTTTTTAAATTTTTCGATCATAAAATTTGTAGTCTTTTTAAGGACAAGCTTTTCTTTTTTCTTTTTTTATCATAGGGTGACAAGATTTATCTTAAATAACTAATTAAATTATGTTTCATGTCCGTACTTTTTTTCAGACGACTCATTGCCTAAAAAAAACATGCGGCGTAATTGCAACCGTCACTAATTTATAAATAATAAAGATTAATTACTCTATTTGAAATTCAGCCGATTTTTTTTTCTTAAAACCTTTTCTAATAAGCCTAAAGAAAAACAACAACAACAAAAAAGACTAGTAATTATTAGGTCTTAACGCAAATATAGTGATTTATACTACTTCTTAAATTACTAGTCGTTTTATTAAAATTTATTCAGCTGTCCTTTAATTTAATCTATTCGAAAATTTTTTTTTTATGATCAAAAAAATTTAACTTTACAACAAAAAAGATAAATTACAATTTGTATTTTGATAAGCATTGTATTCACTATTATTTTCATTGCTCATTTCATAGGCATTATTTAAATAACCATTTTGTGTTCTTGGATTACTACCTGATGTACTGCCCGATTCGTTACAACCACTCGATGCTGTGTCATCTTCTTGATTTTGATTTTGCTCATCGTCATACTCATTTTCTTGTTCATCATCGTCATTTACTGGCGATTCATCTCGACTATTGCTTTTTTGTACCATGCCCAAAATACCAGTTCTTACTAAAGGATTACGTGGCGATAGTCTAGTATCTGTTACTTTAGTTCGTCTTCTCTTATGTGGCGAATTCAATTGGCTAAAAGTGGGCTGAATTGTTTGATTGAAACTTGGTTTTTGTTGACTAGTTTGTTGATCGATTAAGTATGGTGTAAATAAACGATTGGCTGCGGCTGCCATTTGAAGATAATTAGAGTTTTGTCCATTGGCAGCAGCGGCTTGTGCAGCGGCCATTAGTAATTGATGTTGATGAGCAGCGAAAATCGAAGAGATACCAGGATTTGTCGAGTTAGTCGAAGAGCCAGAATTAGTCGAAGTGTTCGATGGAGTAGATGAAGTAGAGCCTAATGGTGGAATATGTGTTGACAATGGATTATAATTTGAATGTACTGGAGGGTTATGTACAGGTGGTGGTGGTTGATTATAAGGTAGAAAAAATCTAGGATTAGCAGTCAATAATGATTGAGATCCATTATTAGGCAAAGTCTTTGAGTGTAATAATGAATTATTAGTATTATTATTAAAAGATGGGTATGAATCTGAAGTGTTTAATTTTCTCTTATTTAAATTGTTCACATCTTTGGACAAAATTTTCGAAACATTAAAATTTTGACTATTATTATTAACAATTGAATTTTTCGATATTTTTTCATTAATTCGTATTCTCTTTTGTACTGGTGCTGGTGCTGGTGTTGGCTTTGGAATATTTACTTTTGGAATAGGTTTTTCTCTAATTACATTTTTTGAATTTGAATAAAAACTTTCTAAAGTATTCTCAATGGCTTGAGTCACTGAATTTAATAAAGATTTTTTCAAATTTTCAAAATCATTTCTATTCAAGTTTAACAGTGAATTGTTATCGTCTTTTTTGATAAGACTATTCATTATTGAACTTAGACTATGCTCTTGATTATTATTGTCTAAACAAGGTTTTTTATTCGGATTTTCTTCATTGTCATCATCAGATTCTTGTTTGCTCTCTTCAAGATTAACTTCTTCCATTTCTTCATCTAAATTCAAACATGTAGAAATTGATTTCTCGGCCTCGGTATTTAATTTCTGCTGAATTTTGCTCAAATCAATTTCTTTTTCACATTCGTCATCGGCACATTCAGATGAGCTTGACAAACGTGATCTATTATTGTCGTCCTCGACGTCCGAGCTTTCACTTAGAGACCCATTGTCCGATACGTTATCATAGGAATTTTTTGATTTATTCTGATTTTGTGATTCATTTAACTTAACTTCAGACTTAACTTCAAGTTGTAAATTACCTGAATTCAACTTGTTACTATTATTATTATTATCTTGTTTAGAATTATTAGAAGCTAGTGATGAAAGAGATGATGTTGGCGAAGATGTAAGATTAGAAGATGATGAAGATGGTAGAGAAGAAGTGGCAATTGTGCCTATAGGTTGAAAAGGGCTATTCGTCGAGCCAATTTGACTAGATGTTTTACTCGACGAATTATTAAACATACCATACACAGCCGCCGCAGCTGCTGGATTATACTGAAACAAATTATTATATCTACAAGCCATTTCATAGGCTGTTGATGCGCTTATGCCATTACTCGGCTGTTCCATAATATTAAAAATCTTAATTATTTTTAACTAATATTAAAAAAATCAAGTTTTATTTTTTTTCTTCTAAAAAAAACTAATTTTTTTTTATGAATAAATATAAATATTTTTGTTTAAAAATAAAATAAAGGCATATTTAGATAATTACCTAAACCATCTGCTCTTAAAGAATTTCGAAAAAAGAACTTGAGAGTACCCCCCTCCTATTAATAATAATAATAAGTTTTGTTTTAACATTGTTGTTGTCAAATAAAAAGTCAGTAAAAGAAGTATTTTACGAGACGAGAGAAGAAATAAGCCAAGACGAGATTTTTTTTGTTAAGGTTTTTATCATCATCTGCCTAATAAGAATAATGACTAAAATAAATATTTTTATTTACAAATGGAATTTAAACTCTGACAAAAAAAGAAGAAGAAGAATTTATTTTTCTTCTTTTCTCTACCTTCAGATATCCGTTTAAAAGAAAAATTTCCTTTCTCGAGTTGAGAGAAAAAAAATAGTTTAATCTTACTAAAAGCTTTTATTATTATTTTTTTCAGAATCAAAAAAAAAATTGGTTTGTAATAGATACGAAGATAAATCTACCTTAGTAAATAAATACAGAAAAAAAAAATTTTTTCTTTTTTCTTTTTTATTTTTGTGGTTGAACACAAAAAATAAAAATTTTTATTCGTTAAGAAATTTCTTTTTTTATTTATTTTTATTGGAAGAAAAAGAGAAAATAAAAATTAAAAAACAAAAAAAAAGAAATGATCATAAAAATACTTTAAGACTCGAGGCGGAGACTAGGAATAAAGAATATAAAATTTATCATAAACTAATAACAAAAAAATTTGATTGGTAATTTTCTACTCGATATGATTCGTTGAAAAAATTAATTCTTTTTTTTTTTTCTAACTTGAGAAAATGACATAAGTTATCTCTAAAAATAAAAAAAAATTGGAAAAAAAAATTAAGCGTTCTAAGATTCACTACTCTGACATTTAAGTTTTTTATCTTTTTTATTTTATTTTATGATTATTCAAACTCACAAATTCCTTGCTCTAACCTTATCATAACACAAAAACAACAACAACAACCAAAAAAAAAATAAAAACTGCTTAAAACAACAAATGTCTTTAATTGTTTTTTTTTGTTTCGCTGAATTAATACTCTCTACCTGCCCTGTAGGTGCTTTTAATGAAATTTTTTAAAATATTTATGTAGACTTGATGCATCCGAAATTAAAAAATTAACCTCATCAAAATATCCTGACTTAATTGAATTCGATAATTCTAAACACGATTTTTTTTTTACCTCTTTTCTTCTCTTTCTCTTTTTAATATAACTTATCTTTCAAGGATCATCAAAATGCAAATTTTGTATTTAAATTTTTATCAATAGATAAAGTGAATTTTTAATATTGACTACCTTAAGTGTCCATAACTAAACTAAACATTATTTTATTTTCATTGAGTATAATTTATTATCAAGTCCGATTTTTTGAGTCTTGTCAATTTTTGGAAGTACACAAAAACGACAAAAATTAAACACTTAACTTGTCATTTATAGGTATAGACAATATTAAAAAATCAGACATATACTCTCCTTGCGTGTGACATTTACCCAAAGTTTTTTATTTATTTTTCTATTTCAGCTATGATAATAAATTGACATGAAATTCTGAAATATAAATTTCTCAAAAAAGAAAAATACAAAATAAAAAAAAAATTAGTTTCTGTATATTTATATTTAAGAATGTTTACAACCTTGTCATAAATTAGTAAATTTAATTAAATACGGTAGTTTCTCGAATTTCCGAAATTATTTTGGATCCTTATTCTGAAAAATTTTATAAACTACTCAATAAAATTTAAGTCATACCTGATGCCATAAAAATTCGAAAGCAAATCTTATTTTTATTACTTTTATTAATAAAAAAAAAAATTAGTAAAACTATATACTTGACTATTCCTAATTTATCGATTTATAAACTTTTATAATCCTTAAATATTAATAAAAAAAAATTAAAGTAGCTAATAAGAGCCTAGAATAATACCTAAATAGACACGTGTGTGTTGGATTTTTTTATTTTCTGAGTAGAAATTTACTTATCGAAATATATCTTTGAATAATAAACGAATAAAAATTAATTTTTTTTTTTATTTAAAATAAATTTATTACTTTATAGCTACTTTTTTAAATTAAATTGATTTTGATTTTGATAAGAAAAAAAAACAAGCTACTTTTTTTGAGTAGTTGTCTCGTCTGGTCATTTAATCCATATATCACTTTTATTATTTTACTGAATTTGAATACTTAACTTATCTAACTTCCTTAAGAACGGGTCACGAATATTAATTGAAAAATAAAAAACTTTTAATTTTACGTAATTTAAAAAAAATCGTGACGGGAATTAGAATTGGCAATTTTTGTTCTGATTAAAATCTAAAAGAGCATTAAATGGATGATTTATTTTTCTTATCTGATAATTATGCAAAGAATTGTCTTGGCGAATCCTTTAGAATTAACAACGACAAAAAAGTTCCATTAGAGATTAAATGGCAAATATCGTTTAGATATTTTATTTTTTTTATTTGCAATTTTGATAAAACTAATAAATATTCTTAATGTTAGAGACTTGAAATAATTTCTTCTTTTAATGATAAACTTGTCAACATAATCTTAAATTTTTTCAAATTTTTTGCTTTTTGCAAAAGAAATTTTTTTATGGATCTAATAAAAAAAAATTCCTCTAAAATAGTTCCTGATATAAAAATATTTTTAGCTGCTTTTTTAAGCTCGTATGTGAGTGTTGGAAATTTATTGATTCTATATCACTTTCTTCTTCATCTTTTTCTTTTTTTTTTTTTTACTAATGAATCTGAAATAAACCCCCCAACCTAAAAACTATAATTTCAAGACATCTATTTGTATGGAATCAAAATTAGATTAATTCGATATTAATCAAATATGTTTCCACCACTAAATTAGCTCAACAAAAATAAAATAAAATTTAAATAATTATAAATCGAAGCACTTTAGGATAAAGACAAATCTAAGTCCCCTTTTTTTCCCTTCTCTATTTTGATTAAATAAATAAACAAAATGATAAGTTGAAGTATTTTATTACTTTTTTTCTCTCTCTCTCTATTTAAGTCACTTGAAAAATGTAAATTAATCTCTGAAATTTATTACTTTCCTTTATTTGAAATATTTCCCCCTTTAAAAAATGAAGCCAATTATTTTAAAATTTTCCAAAATTTAGAAAAAATAAACTCACTGTATATCTAAAACGGATGTTTAACAAAGAAACTAATAAACTAATGGTTTTTGTTTAATAAGATAATAAAATTTACAGAGACGGAGAGAGAAAAAAAAGGTAAATTAAATTTAAGTGATTCGTTCTGAAAATAAATGAGCAAATACTTAAGTATTTGATTTCAAATTTGAAATATATAGAAGCGGATATAAGTTTTATGTTCGGAATCATTTTTTTTGTTAGCGATAAGGGCTCTGTAAGATAAAGCATAGAATTTTAAACTGAAAAAAAAAATCTCACCACATATAATACAAAACAAAAATTTTTGATATCAAGCTAAAATCAAAAGATTCTGTCTCACCTAGACCCCTTATTTAGAAATAACGATTTTTTGTTTTAAAAACACAAAATTAAAAAATTAAAAGCTTAAGCACTTCTCAATCTATATTGGGCTAATTAAAATTAATAAAAAATAGAAATAGTCACCGTCCAATCGAAAAGTTATTTCAAGTGGAATCTACAAATATAAACAACAATAAAGAAAAATTAAGAGAGAGAGAAAGAAATGAGCCGCTATTTTATAAATATTATAAAATCTATAAATCACTAAAGTACTTTGGTAAAAGAAAAAACAGCATGAGCATTCTTTTTCTCGATTTAAAAAAAAAATTTTATTACTTGAGCTTTATTTAAATTTAAAATAAATATCATTTAAGTTAAGTGTTTTTTTTTTTCTACAACAACAAAAAATTCTTTATTATAGAAGAGATTTAACTTTAAAAATTTATTACTTTATTTAAAAAAAATAACAAATTAGAGAAGAGCTTTTCTTTAAATCAATCAAAATAAATTATAGATAAGACCCCGTTCTTTTATTCATTTTGGTATTATTAGGTGAATTTAAAAAACTTGAAATTATTTTGAAAAATTTAAAGTGTGTTCAAAGTTTGTTGTCTTTACTTGGCACTTAGAACACAACAAAAAAAATTTATGCTAAAGAAATAAATTTCAAATCTATTAAAATTAAATTTTTTTATTTTCTAGGATTATTTATATTTACCTTAAGACTTTAATTTGGCTTTTATTTTTTTTATTAGAATATATAAAATCAGACTACAATTAAGATTTTAAGAAAATAAAAATAACACTAGAAAAATTTAAAGTTTTAATTTTCAAAAAAAGGCAATCTCAATAATAAAGTCCCAATACGAATCAAACTGTCTTAAGCTGTCTTTAAGAATTAATTTCGTTTTTATTTTCTATAAACAATCATTCTTTTTTATTATTAGATTAAGAGATTGCAATTTATTCTATAGGTCAAAAAAGGCATAAATTTTTTTTTCTAAATTCAAATCCGTTTTATTGCAAAAGCGTATCAAAAGTTATTGTTTCAAAAATACAACAATACAAGAAAAAGAAATTTTGTCAAGCAGGTGTCTCTAAAAATGTTTAATATTTTTTTGATCAAAGTCAGTGTCTTATATGATTAATTGCCTACTGATATATAGAATAAGCCTCGAGCTACACTAGGAAATTAATTGCCATAAAGAGTCCATTGATTTATCATGACTTTAAAAAAACTAAAAAAAAAAAAACTAACTCTGTCATGAAACAGGTATATTAATTGAATGCTATCTAGTTAATTAAGGTAATAAATAATTGAGAATTTTTCTCAAGAATGCATCTAGGGTCTCTAAGGAACATAATCTTTTCGATATTTATGGTTTTTGTCATTTAGTTTCATGATATAATATATCGTGTTAATGGTGAGAGAGAAAAAAAAGAATCAATTTGATTAAAAAGCTCAAAAAATTTTATTTTTGAATATTTCGGGTCAAATTTTATTGTCTTTTAAAATTTTTTTTTAAATTGATTTTTTTATGGTTAACATTTCAACCAAATGCTTAATAACTTTTATCAATTTTTTATTAATAAATATACACATAAATTGATACCAAATGTTAATTGCAATTTAGAATTAAATAGCCGATTTATCTGTTTTTTTTTTTTCAAAAAATTTTTTGCATATGTTGAAATTTTAAATTTTTTTTGAAAAAGTTATTTTAAAAGTAATAAAATAACAGAAAAGAAAATAAACAGAATCTTAACTTTTTTTTGTTAAAATATTTTCTCCATCAAGTCTTTATAAAATCTCCACAAAATAAAAATTGGATTAAGTAATTTTTAATTTTTTTTAAATTGAGTTAAAATAAACAAATTAATCTTTTTATTTTTTAATAAAATCTTTGAAAATTGCTTTTTTTTTTGGAGTTGTGTTTTTTAAAATAACAAAAAAAATTTATAAAGGTTATTACTTTTATCATCTCCTTAACCTAATTCACTTAGACGATTTTAATTTTTTCGAAATTAAAAAATTTAAAAAAATAAAAAACTTTCGAAAATATCATTTTTATAAGTTAGTGCAAATTGTTGATCAAAGTTTAATTCAATTCAATGTATATTTATTTATTTTGACTATTTAAATTATTTCAAATAATTTTTAAGGCCATAATAAAATGGTTTTCTCTAAAGTTCTTTGGCCTTTTTTCTTACGAATTTTAAAAATTTATTTTCAATAAAATTTGCATGCCTTATAAATCTAATGTAAGTGTGACATATTCTGATATTTTAATCGAGAAAATATCAGTGATTTGCATTAGTGAGCAATAAAATTCGTTCTTGCTTAGCGTTAAAAAAGAAACAAAATTTAAAAATTTTTAAAACAAATATTTGAAAAAGATGAATCATAAAACTTTAAAAAATTTGAAGTACATACGTTTGAATTATGTTATTATCATTTCCTAGCTTAAAATTCTGGTCTCGCCAATCATTTAGAAAGTTAATTTTGTAGTAATGTTTTATTCTTGCATTCATTTATTTATAAAAGAAAACGAACCATCTCGTCCATGTTTAAATAGCCTTTATGAGAGAAACAATTTGTCGATTTAATTTAAAATTAAATTGTTTGTTTCAAAAACCTCTTAAAATCTAAAAAAAAAGTCGATAATAGATATTTTAATATGGACGTTGGGATATAGAATACGGCCATTTTTAGTTATTTAGCTGGTTAAAAATTTGGTTGATTTAGATTCAAGAAATCTGTTCTAAAATTTTTTTATGATATAACTGAATTGGGATATAACTGGTGTATGACTTTATTTTATAAAGTTGCTAATTTGTCATATATTGTTCCGATTATTTTATTCCACATATGATTCTATACAATGTTCTACAAAAAAGCGCTGGTATGCATTAAAAATTCTGATTCTGAGTTAAAGATCGAGTTTAGAAAAGAGCAAATTGTGTCTAAACTTTTAAAATGTTGTTCAAGTGAGGTCGATTCTCATCTAAATGTCTCGATCACTTGATATATTGTAAGAGCCTAGGTATTAAAAATCTTCATAAATTGAAATGTAATGCCCTTTGTGTACAAGAGGTTCTGTATTTTCGATGCTAAAAGCCATTTAGACTGTTTTCTTAGCATCCATCCTTGTTGCTTTGGGAAATATCAATTTATGCCTGCCTGAATTTTGGTCTCTGAATTTATGCCTGTTGAATTTATGCCTTTCCGGAATGTATGCCTCTTTTTTTTTGAAAATTTCAAATTTTAATTTTGGAATTTATGCCTGTTGTTTTTTATGCCTTTTCGCATAAAGCCTGTTCGGAATATATTTCCTTTTTTTTTAATTTTAGAAATTTTTTTTTATATGAATTTAAATTTTTTTAAAATTTTTTACGTTAATTTGTTTTAATTCTTGTTCGATTTTATGACCGACTATACGGTCGTCGGATAACTCGTTGTGTGAATGATCGCCCGGTTTTCTTAGAATCGAGTTGTCAACGTTGTTGATTGTGATACTAGCAGAACACTTTTGGATGAGAACTTTTCTTTTTACTTTTTTCTTGGATACCATAATTGCTTTTGATAAATAAAATTTGGTTGTAAGTCTCTTCCATTTTTTTCAGAAGCTTTTGGTTTAAAAAATTTGTGAGTAATAATAAAACTTTATTTAACACATAAGCCCTAATATCTTTTCTTTTTCACTACAGCCATATTTTACGCAGGCATAATTTCACAGGCATAAATTCAGACAGGCATTGATTGTAGCCAATCGTTGCTTTTGACATTTTGTAAAGCTTTAAATGATCAAAGGTGAGAAATTAAAGTTTTAATTTGAAAGTAACCTCTTTCTTTTTGACAAAATATTACTTATTATTTGACGATTTAAGGCTAAAATCGATAAAAATCTAATAATTTCTTTTAATTTGAAACTTTTTCGTTACCTTGCAATAGTTATCCTTAGTTATAATCCAGCTTTCTCTTTATTTTCAATCTAACATTTAAATTGATCGGCTTTAACTAATATTGGTAAAAATGAGTGTTATTAACCTATTTTCAAGACATGTATTTCATTCGTATTCATAAAATGTATAATGGTAAACATCAGTGGCATAGCGTCCATAGGGCAAAAGGAGGCAAATTTTTGATTTTTGATTTTTTTGTATAAAAATATACAAAATTATACAAATTTATATTATTAATATTAATTTAAAAATCCATTTGTTGGTTTAGACCACTCAAGTCTAAATTTAATCATTATTGGAGAAATTGGTTTTCAAATGAGCTACATTTTTAAATGAACAGCAAAAAATCTGCAAACACTAAAATACTTAAATGTTTGTTTCTCAAATTTGTGTTGAAATGGACTCTAATTTAAAAGGCATGTTAAAGTTTTTTGATTTTTTATTTTTTTTGTTTTTTTTGACCGAAAAAATCACTCTGCAAAGCTTTTAAAGCTACTTTTGGCGATAAAAAAAACTATTGCCTACTGCAACAAAATTTGCTGCACCTGTTGGCCAAGTCTGAAAAAATTTGTGCAATTTTAATTGCGTATTTAAATTATAGGCTCTTTTAGAAAGTGCGCATATTTGCAGCTAATTAATAGATTTCTTCAATTAAAATTCACAGCATTAAAAAAACCTGGGGTATCTGTTATTAATTTGTTAAAGCTTTTACTATAGAGAAAAAAATTAGGAGGTTAAAAACCGGGGTCGACGTCTTATCTTTTTTAAAAGCTAAATTGTAGCTAATGGTAGCCATTAGACCACTAATCGATCCAAAAATACATGTAAAAGTTTCGCAAATAAAACAAATAGACCAAAAAGAGCGGGTCGCCACACTTGATATTTTTACTAAGCCTGGTATTATATTGCTTTTCACTAAAAGCATCATTTTATTACAAAAGAAAAAGTTTCTTTTTGAGCACAACTGAGATTTACGTCGCTCGTTGGCGATTCCTCGGAAATAAGGAGGAGGGATAATTTGTCTGTTAAGTCATTTTTTGCCATTTTTTTCTTAACATCTTTTCTTTTTTTATTCGTTTAAGCTTTGCAATTTACAAAATGAATAATCCAATAAATTAGAAGTTTATAAATTCATGAGCATTCATAAAAAAGTTTAGCTTAATTGATATCTCCATATCTGCGGAATAGGCTTTTACAACAAACATTTCATTCTTTTCATGAGAAAAAATTTCAAATAGAAGAAATGCTTTGTGGGCCACACTTGGTAGTATTTACGGTAAGAGAAAGAGAAAAAACAATATTTTTTATCTTTTGAATTACATAAGAACAACTTAGAACCTATTAAAATCTGATAAATTAAATTTTAATTTAAAAAGTTTTGTTTTTTGAAATTTAGAAAAATTTATATTTTTTAAAAAATAAATTTTTTTTATTTTATGAATAAATGAAGTGTTAATCAGTCTAGCAAAAGATAAGGGAAATAGCCTGTTGATTAAACTTGAAACTTTAAAGTTATTTGAACATTTTTTGCTGAAAAGATCTACATCATTTCATCATTTGACTTGAAAATTGAAAAAAAAATTGACTTAAAACTAAATTTTCACTTTTAAACCATGCGTTTAAACCAGAAATTATATTTTTTTAATAAAAATTTAGAATTTATTTTTTTATTCAAAAAATTGTTTTTTGCATTTTAAATGCGCTATTAAAACTGAAAATTCGGTTTTAACACCGAATCTATTTAGTCATAAATATTTTGAAAAAAATTCAAAACACAGGATAGATGCATGGGAAAAAAGGGAAATTTCGCTTTCTACCCCTCGGGTTGTTTACGAGAGTTTACGGTAATCATCAATTTAAGGCCTAAATTTAATGAAATTGAACTTGTACCATAAAGTATATTTTTTTTGACTAAATTTCATCTGCAATCAATTTTTTAAAATAATAATACAGTAAAGGGATCTAATATAGGTAATATAACGCAACTCTTGTTTTACTTTTCTAGAATAGATTACTTTAGGATTTATCTTGGTAGTGATTCTAAGATTTTAAAATTAAAATTTTTTAAAAATGTAAGGACAATGATTAAGTCTTAGAAAAAAGTGTATTATTGAAAATTGTCATAGCAACTAAATTTTTTCGAAAAATATTCTTGATACATTAATTATGAGATTAAAAAGGAATTTGAAAAAAAATATTTTTCTTTTTCATAGAAATTTTTAAGGTCTTAAGCAAATCCTGAATATTTTAAAAAATTTATTAGTAGAATAAATCGAATAAAATTGTAAACACTTTGTTAAATTTTTTCGATTCGCAATGAGCCAAGAGGCTAAAATAGACAGTGCAATAATCAAAAAAACCCAAGACACATTGGGTAGGATTATTCAAGCACCTTCTCTCACTGAAAAATTACTCAACCGTCCGCCTGTTCAGTTCATACAAGATATAGTCAAATCAGTACTTTTAATTCAAGCAAATTTATTTTAAAGAAAAATTTGAATATTTATTTTATTTAGGTTGTTAAGAATACTGGGTTCATGAAAGGTCTCTATTCATCTGAAGAACTCGACAGTGCCTTTATTAAGGCAAGCAAAGAAAATAAATTGTTATTTTTAAATAAGTTAATTATTATTGTCGGCATTGCTGTCGCCGAACAACTAAGTGTAAAGGCCAATAAAATTGCCGCCGGTGTCGAAGCTGAAAAAACGAATGAACTCTTACAATTATTAGCCAAGGCTATCAATATGAAAGTATGAATTTGATTAAAATTTTTTTTTGGATTTTGTTTTAATTAAAAAAATTTCTTAGCCTGATAATGATGAATGTGTAAAAAAGGCCATGAAGAAACTCAAAACAATGGATGCACCTGTAAATATTTTGATTTTTTTTAAATAAATCTCAATACTAATGAATATATCGGATTTTCTTTGCGAGCTCTCAAGCTGATATTAAATTTAAAAGATTTATTTTTTTTGGTGTAAATTTAATTGATTAAAAAATGGCCAAAGACAAACATTGGAAGCAAATTTTTCATCTTATGTATTTTAGCAATGTTTTTTTGGTATAAATATTTCAATTTGGAAATCTTCTATTTTTTATTTATGAATATCTTCTTAAAATATTTTTATATGGAAAGTGTTTCCTCTAATGATTTAAATTAAAAAAATACTATCCTGGCCAGACATTTGTTCCAAAAATGAAAATACATTTCTGTTCAGATTACATCACAAAAATTTATAAACGTTCATGAATATTCAAAAGAATTCATGTGAAAACAAATTCATTTTCGGAACATAAGAATGGCCAGGATATTAAATAATGACATGTAAATAAATTTTTCATTTTATTCTGGGTTTAGAAAGTCTCAGTGAATAACTTAGAATAAATAAAATGTTTTTTTTTACAAAATGACCTCAATTAAAATAGTTTTCTAAAAAAAATCGAAACAATCTTCGCTAGATTTTATCATTATATATTTAATTTTTCTTATCATTTTAATTGAAGTTTTAAAATTTTTCAGTTCCCTCTAGAGATTGAGAAGCCTGAAACAATCAGTTTTTCTTACTCAATCATTAGAAAATCATTTCAATCACGATCAATAAATTTATTAAAAAATTGATATTTTTAGGACGAAAAAAATGAAAAAGAAGAAAAATCCAGAGAAAAGTCAAGAGATAGACCAAGAGATGAAGAAAGAGAGAGCAAGGATAAAAGTCGAAGTAAAACTGACGAGTCTGGTAAATCAAGAGATAAAGAACGGGAAAAAGATAGGGATCGTGAGAGAGAAAGAGATCGTGATAAAGACAAAGAACGCGACAAAGGGAGAGAAAAGGAAAGTAAAGATCGTGATCGAGAACGTGAACGCGAAAAAGGCAGAGAAAGAGAAAAGGATAAAGATAAACCTAGGGAAAAAGACAGAGATCGTGAGCGTGAAAAAGATAGAGAAAAAGATCGAGACCGTAAAGACCGAGACAGAGAAAAAGACAGAGAACGAGATCGTGACCGAGAGAGGGAAAAAGACAAGGAACGGGATCGAGATCGTGAAAGAGAAAAAGATAGAGAAAGGGATCGAGAAAAAGAGTCTAGTCGAAGTAAAAATAGAGACAGAGACGAAAAGCGAGAAGACAGAGACTCGAAAAAAACTGAAGAAAAATCGAGAAATCGACATGGTTCAGGCGATGACTCTCAAAAAGAAAATAAAAATAGATCTGATAGAGGCGATGAGGATACAAATTCAAAAAAGAATAATGAAGATAGTGAAGTAATATTTCGTTTCTTAAAGCAATTTTTGGAAAAAAATGATTTGTTAAATTTTCTTAAAACTAGGAAAGTTCTAATAGAAGACGGCCATCGTCAGCAAGAGGACCTAGAGTTCAAATAGAGAGAGGTATAATTTAAAAAATATATAATATTTTTTTTATTCCATTCATATTTTAATAAGACTAAATTTTTATCTTAGATGAAAATTACGCTTTAAAATCACAAGCTGAGACTTTTGAAGAGTAAAAAATTTAATGATTTATTTTTTAAAAGTTTTTATTTAAATATTTTTATGATTTTAGTAATCGAAATATTGGAAGACCAACTACAGCTAGACCTGGTGCACCTAGGCCAAAATTAAACAATGAATCAAATGATACACCTGTCAAGTAACCCTTAATACATTTTTTATTTTGGTTTTTTTATGTTAAAAAGGAGAGAAAAAATCAAAAATTCTTTGGGTTACATAAGCCTAAATAAAAAATTTCATCATTAACAGCCCTACTTATAGCTGTTCTTATATACATGTAACGTCAACCGTAACTTTTAACCGTAACCCGTGTTAATTAGCCTTAATATTCGATTTTAAGATGTTTGAGCTATGGTTACGGTTACGGTCAAAAGTTACGGTTGACGGTTGACGGTTGACATTGCATTTATATTTAAACCACTGTATTTCTTTAATTGTTATTGAAATTTGTTGTTGAATAGAGCTTCTTCAATTAATGCAGAAAATGGCTTAAATGAAAATGGCTGAAAATCGTTTAATTTCATAGTCATAAACGTTGCATAACTTATGGTATTATGGTTAAGCATATTAATTTAAGACCAAAATAAAGGTTGTTAACTTAAGTTTTTAAACTCTAAAGCAGGCTTGGACATTGAACCAAAATTGTAGTTCAAAATTGAGTATAAAATGAGAAAGAATAAACCAAAATCCAAATGGTTAATTTGTTTCTTATTTTTAGGGCTAGAACGATTTATATTTACGAAAAAAATTTTCGATTTCTTGTGACTTAGTGAATTTGCATTGAATGTTCAATCCTGCTCTAAAGATTTTCAAATTTTATTATTGAACTTTTTATTTATTAAAACTTTGAAGCATCTAATTTTTTTCTGAAAAAACTAATTTTAATGTTTAAGAAAAGTTACTGTTACTTATAAGTTTTTTGAGCCAAAAAAATCAGCTTTTGATTGTCTTTACGACTGCTGATACTATGTCATACCTTATTTGAGTGTTAATAAGTGAATTTTCACATAAAAAATTAAAATTTAAGTTGCTTAAAAATTTAGCAAAACTAATGAAACTTGAAAATATTTATTTATTTTCAAAAAAAAAATTAAGTAAAAATGTTCCTGTTAGAACAAATTTCGAAAATGTCAAAATCTAACTTGAAATTTTTGTAGAAGTTTTGAAATTATTGATCATTTTCTATTTTGATCGTTAAATTTTTACTTTAAATACATTTTTCATTCCAAAATCACAAAATTTTAACTTTTATTTTCATAAAAAAAAAATTATGTAATTCTTAAATTTTTTTATTTTGTAGAGTTGGAAGCGCTGCTAAAAAGTCAACCGTCATAGTTCAAGGTGATTCAGATTCAGATGGTGATTTTGTGGTAAAAGAGAATAAATTTCAAGATGAAGAGACTAAAAATTGGCAAAGTTTAGATTTGAGAAAAGGCGATGATTTAAATAATGACGAAGAGAAACATGGTGCACTCGTCACTAAAATTCTTGAATCAAATCAAAAATTACAACACGGAAATGAACTCAACAGAAACAAAGACGACAATGTAAATAAAAAATTTCAAATCTTTTTATTCAATTTTTCTTTATATTCTATTATTTTATTGTAGCAAAAACCGACTTTACAAATAGATCTACAACGTAAAAAAGAAAAAGAAAGAGTCCAAAAAGAAATTGACAGACTTAAAGAAACCATCCAAACTTTGACCAAAGCGTAAAGCTTAACTTTTTCTCAATGACATTTAAAATAAATTTTTATTTATTTTTTTTTTAAAGATCAATTCCTTTGGGTCGAACATTGGACTTTTTACAAGAAGATATTGATATGATGCAAAAAGAAATAGTAAAATGGTCGGATGAGTACGATCAAAATTTAAGGGCTTTAAAACGTCAACAAGCGTAAGTCAAGAAAAAAATAATATTTCGGTATTTTTTTCTATCTTTTAAAAATTTAAAGGGAGATGCATACATTTATAGAGCCTTATAAAGAAGCTTTGAGGCAAATTGAGACTCAAATATCAGAGCAAATGGACAGAATTGGTAGTGTTAAACGTAAAATCTTGTTAAATGAAGAAAAAATTAGTCGTTTGATATTTAATGTTGGTAAAAGTTAAGCCTTGATACCAAATAAAAAACTTATCTTTTCTTTTTTTTAATTCTATTTTTATTCATTAGAAAATAAACAAAAATGTTTTTTTACAAAAATTTTTTTTAAAATTAAATTTCTTTGTTTGTTTTGGAGTTGGACCAACAAGTCACAAAAAGAAATTCAAAAATAACTTGAATAGCTTTTAATAAAAAGTTTTTTAAAAATAAACCCCTGAATAATAATTCGTTTATTTACAAGTAATTAATTACAGGCCTAGAGAATATTGCAATTTTTTGAATGTACGAAAAGTATTAAAGAATTTTTAAGTTTACCAAAACGCTACTTTTTTCTCAAAAATAACGCGTTTTTACCATAAAAAAAATTCGATCAAAATAGGGTTGAAAAGCATTAAAACTTTATGGCAAATTTTTTTTTTAACGAAAAATTTTTCATCTTAATTTAAGTTAACCAAAAAAATATGGTAAAAATTATTTATGGTTAATCTAAATCAGCGGGCTACAGTAAGATTTTTCAAAGCTAATGGTACTCTTAATAACAATCTTCTTTTTATAAAAATTATTTAGAAAAATATCAAATCTATTTTACCGAGATTTTTATAAATTTAAGGAATAAAATTGAGCATTTGGTCTATCAGATTAAATTTTGAATCTCAATTGGAAGTTTATCACAAATAAACTTTAAAAAAATGTTTCATTAAAAAAAGCTTTCCTTTAACCCTTATCCTTCTAAAATAAAACAAATTACCGTAATACCTTGTATAGAAACGCATTGCATTAAAACATAAAATTTTAACAATTAATGCACCTCAAAATAAATTAATTTTCAATTTTTTACTGCTTAATTTAATAGAGAACCTAATCAACAGGATATAACTATGTTTTGATTATTTTTACGTTTTGTCAATCGCTTTAAAAATAGCTTTTTTTGCCGCATTTTTTCTTAAAATTTTGATTTCTAATGCGTGGATTTGTTTGCAAGGTATTACGGTAAATTAAAGGCTAAAATGGGTCAAAATAACCCGGCTCAAATAATTGTTAATTTTTAATTTTATATCACCGATTTTTATTTTTCTGAAAACAAAAAAATATTCTTCATCATCTTAGCTTTCTTATGATATAATTTTCATGCTCATATTTTGACCCATGTTTCGACGGATAAGGGTTAAAATATACACCTAGAAAAGTTACACCATTTGTAAATCGTGAAATACAGTGCTGCTTGTTACTTTGTAACAATCATTATATAACGTTATATAATGTTATCGAATTTTTTGAAATTTATTTTTTTTCAAAAAATGAAAAATCATATTTTTTTAGCTGATCGTTATATAACGCTATATAACGTTCGATAACATTTAAAATTAGTAAACTTGATAACGTTATGTAACATTATATAACGTTATTCATTACATAACTTTATATAACGTTATATAATGATTGTTATAAAATAACAAGCAGCACTGTATATACACTAGCCAAAGCCTTAAAATCTCAAGGTAATTTTTCTGACGTAGAAATTTCGACTTAAAGGTTTTGTCAATTGAATTTATCATTTCACATTTTTTTTATTCTTTAAGAGGCTTTTGATTAAAAAAATTTAAAAATAAAATTGAGTCACAATCTTAAACTTTATTTACATTTGAAATAAAAAAAAATTTATTCAAAACCAAAGTAATAAAACTAATTTAAAATAATAAATAAATTTTTTATTTTTGATAACTAGCTTTTAGTAGAGACTGTAGGTATATTGGTACAATAACTATTTCGATCCATCGATTGACAACATTTATAGCCCCATTTGCCATCTTTATAAAAAGAACCCCACACACTCGTGTGATTATGAACAAATTCATTTTCTACATACTTAGATTTGACAGACGCTTTTTCTAATGTTTTCACAACATTACCATATCGATTGTACTCAACATAGTTCTCAGTTTGTGCAAAAATTAACTCTTTAGGCAAGCCCTCCAAGTGCTCAGCACCACCATATTTCTCCAAAACATTCGCTTTTATATTTTTAGCGCATTCTTCATACCTTTGCTTAAACTCTTTATGCAATAACTCTAATTTTGTTGGTTCTGCTTGTTGATGAACATCAACGCCTTTTTCATAAGCCTCCCAGGCAAATAATTGCGACTTGGCGAATTTGTTCACTTCGCCTGAATAGCGCACATAATTATCACCAATATATGGTGTGACTATTTTTTCATCTTTTTCCTTAAATGGATTGTCTCTCATGGAACGAGATTTCGGATCATAATAAGCACTATTTGGATCTAAATTTAATAAATATTTTGCCGTATCCTCTCGCATACGTAAATTTCTAACACTTATTCTTTGTTTTGATTCTAAATGCAATTTCTGTGGTAAATTCATTTCATCAGCATATTTATCTTCGTCTTCTTCTTCATCATCTGAATCCAGCTCTCTTTTTGACGTTTTATTACCAGCTTCACCTTCATCTTGTATTTTACTATTTTCTTCTTCTAATTGTTTTGTTTTAATCAAGCGACGCGCTTCTTCTAATTTCTCGAATTCAGTACGTATTTTTTCTTGATGAGTTTCTAAATCAATTCCATTCCATCTGTCTCGTTTGCCATCGAAACTTAATTTCAACTCAGGTTGTTTTAAATCATCGGCAGCAATTACTGGTGCACCGTATTTAGCTAGACGCTTACGTGGCTTTTCCAAGCAGTCTTTTCGTTTATGACCCATTGCACCGCAATTTTCACAAGCGCCTGGTCGGTATTTAATTGTGGTCTGTACGTTACTTTCTTGACCCCGAACATACCATTTATCCAAGCCATCAAACGTTTCCTTTTTCTCATCATGATTACGTTGATGTTTTAAAGTTGGTTTGGAGTGGTCGTAAGTGACGTACCAAGGTACATCGATCATGTATTTTGGAATATGTGGATTGATGTCTCGACCACTCTCGTCTACCTCGGCTGGTGCATTACCAGCTTTACGAAGCTCTTCGAGTTCTTTTTGTTTTCTATATTCCTCGCGAGTTTGTTTTCTAGGACCATCGCCGTCTTTACGACGTGCTAAAATTGATGGTGGTTCCGAAAAGTGCTGTTGGGACATTTAGTTTAAATCTTTTATTTTTATAACAGAATTATGATATTTTTTATTTTTAATTCAAAAATTTTTTATGATTTTTTAATTTTTTCTTCAACTCATATATTTATAGTAGATTGCAAATATTATAATTTTTGAAAATTTTTTTTTGGTTGTAATTAATTAGTCCGAACTTGAAACTTGAAGCATTATCAATTGTTAAAATATTTTTTTGTTCATACAATTTCTCGCAATTACAAAGAACCTTTGAAGATACCAAGCTAAGTGCATAGATTAATTATTTTAGTATAATAAGTTGAATATTTAATTTTAAAATTGTCGGAAATTATGTTTTTGTTTAGATTGTTATGCTTTCTCATAATGATTAGCTCTTGTAAGGCGTTTGAATTTTTTGTATTGAAGTTTGTGCTTTTTTTTTACTATTTTTAAAATGGATTATTAATTATACCGTATTTACTCGAAATTAAGATTATACCAGTACATCAAATAATTTCTTTTTTTTCGAGTGATTTTTTTTCAAAAAAAAACTCAAATAAAATAATAAAATTTTATTTTCTAATTCAAAATCAATTTAAAAATGATTTGAATTAAAAATAAAAAAGCAATTCTATTTCTCAATGAGTCTTAATATTATTAACACTAGAAGCACCAGGCGGTCAAAATGACCGCTTTTTACTTATTAACCCTTTAACTACCGGACTTAAATTTTTCAACACAAGATTTTTCGAATTTATCTCGGATTATTCGAATCTTATGTCTAGCTTAGAATTTAAAAATTATTCTTTAACTTTGGAAGTTAGTCAAGACAAGGAAATAAAAAAATAAGAAATTATAAATATTGAATAATGTGAGATAAATTCGGATAATCTTGTGTTGCAATTTTGCAACATTGGTAGTTAAAGGGTTAAAGAGCTGTAACTTTCCAAAAAATTATGATATCATGCCAATTTTTTGTCTAGGACCATATTTTGAAGGATACTTTAAAAATTGAATGTTAGTTTATTATAAAGTTTATATTTTTCCGTAAATTCTTGTTTATATACCTAGAAGCACCAGGCGGTCAAAATGACCGCTTTTTCTCATTTTATCTGGGAACTAACTTTAAAAAGTCAACATTCTTGTTTTTTATTATTTTAATAAGTAAATATTTGAATATTCAAGAAAAAAGAATAACCTAAAAGATAAAAAAACCATAATTTATGGATTATGTAGAGAAAGAAATTCATTTATTTTTTTCAAAAATGACTTATCGTCTATTTACTCTGATTTTTTTCGCGAAAAAAGTTTAACCAATTTTCATTTTCTATAATTTGATTCTATATACTTTAATCTTATCAAAAAATAAAAAATTACTATTCTTATATTTTTTTAAACAATGCGGTCATTTTGACCGCTATTGGTGCTTCTAGTGTTAAACCAATAATATAGTAAATTATATCACAAATTTAATAGAAAAAACATTTTTTGTCAATTATGTTGAAGTCTTCGAGTGATTTATGTAGATTATAAATGATGATTCTGTCTCTTTTCCTCTAAGAGACATTCCACAACTTTATTTTAGCTTTTTTTAACTGAATAAACTTAGGATAACAAGTATAGCTTTGTGCTAGGATAAGGTTTTAAAAAGTCGCCTTTGTTACGAGTTATGAGGTAACAAAAATTGGAAAAACGCTTTATTGCCCAAGAGCTGCTGTTTATTTTACGTTTATTGCAAAATTAAAATAAAAAATATTCAGCAGAAAAAAAAGTTATAACAAGAAAAAATTAGGTGTTTTTATTTCCAAGATTTTACTCATAAAATTATTTAGACAAAAAGAATCTAAATTTAAATTAATTTTTAAACGACTATACCAAAAGTTTACTACGATTAAATCGAATTAATATTGAAAACTTTTAAACGAAAAAAATTTACAAAATCAAAAGATTAATTTTCTAATTATAAATTTTGATTAAGGGTCTTTTTTGCCAAATATGAATGATTAAACGAATGATTATCCTCGAACAGCCATATATCCATACAATTTCTTAATATATTTTAAAAACTCTTTTCGAAAAATTCGATTGAAAGTGAAATTTATAAAAATTGTAAATGAATGATTAATCAAAATCCAATATGTTGTAATTAATGAGGCTATGCTCAGTTTATTATAAAATACTAGATCGTTTTGGTATATCTGCATTAGTATAATGATCACACTGATGGGAATACCATTTAAACAATAAAATATATTCATAGTCATTATTGAAATTGCAAAAGTTCTGTCTTTTTTATTTATTTTTGCAAGTACCTTGTTTCTTGACTCACGTAATATTTTAAAAAGCCAAAAGTTAATAGTAAAAATTAGAGAATAAGGCAAGTATAATCTTATTATTTGAGACACAATATCCCGAAAAAACACAACAAGCCAATTTCCGGTGCATAAAGTAATATTTGCTTTTACTTCTAATCTCAGCCATAGATTTGACATACCTATTAAATGTAAAGCGCATAAAATTATGAATACACTAACAATTAAATACTTGAAATTCTTAAATAAACCATAGCTCCTATTTATATATTTTACTCTTATTATTATATCCATTGTTAAAATAACTGTGATCCAAGGAGACATAGGAATAAAAATTCGCAAATAATAATTTAGAAGTCGACAACCATTATCGGACTTCAATTTAAGATCGTTATTGATACCCATTGGAAACAAGGAAATGAAAACAGTAATAAGACTTAAAAGATCAAATGTAATTATTGAAATGTAAAAGTATCGAATTAAGCTGTTGGAAAATCTACGGCCCAAAAAAACAAATATAGATACTAGATTAAAAAATATACCTAACGGGATAAAGATTAAATTTACATAGAATGCAAAATCTCTCGTGAAATTACCGATCCATAAGAAAAATTCCAGGTCTTCCATAGACATATTATAACTCTGATTTTTCGACATTTCAAAAAAATAAACAAGAAAGTAAAGCTAAAATGTTGTTTTTGAAAATAAATTTTCAATTAAAATTTTCAGGAAATTATTTTTTTCTGAGCTTATGAAATTTTAAATATTCTTAATTTAATTCTCCATAAAGTATAAACGTCTGCTGTTTATTTTCGTCGGAATAGTCTTATTAATTGTATTTGATAAAAAAAATCTTGCTTATGAGTTATTTATTTATCATGCCTATTAGTATTACTTGAGAAGGTTTTAGTAGGCTCCTTTGGAATTTTTTACCCAAAAATTGATATTACTTTAGTCTAAAATTTATTTTATTTGCATTTTTGGTGCTACCCTAATTGTTAGACTCAGTTCACACATTTTTGTCAACTGAAAAAATTTTATTGAATTGGTTCACGAAAAATTTGTGAACTTTTTTTTTAATTTGAACTAAAAAATCTCACAGTTCATTTGTGAAAAAAAAACTCACAGTTTTTTTTCTGAATTAGTTTTCAAATATTTTTTACTTTTAAATATAATTTTAATGTTTTAAAAAAGTTAAAGCTGAAAAAATTTTTTTCTAAATTTAATTTTTAATATTTCGCATGTTGAATTTTTAACAAAAATTTTGAAAAAAATAATCGGGTCAAATGTTACAAATTAAATTTAGAAAAAAATTTCAATTCTAAATTTAAATCCAAACTAATTACGAGTACTCGGTATTAGTGACAGGTTCTTAAGCATATGGAGTTTATACTTTTACCAGTACTGTAAAACCTTGCTTAGGAGTGAAGTCTACTTAAAACCTAAAAAATTCAAAAAATCTGAGTAAACTCAATTTGAACTATTTTATTGATTTAGATTAAAAAATTTTTCTCTCCACTTCAAAAAAAAAAGAATCTGTGAATTGATCCATCATCTTTTGAACCTGCTTCATCTTTAACATATTTCAAAAATGTTGTCCTGAAATTAAATAATTCTTAGATCTTATAAAAATTAAAATTAAGTTTACAAAAATGACCTAAAAGACATATGTTTACCATTTGATTCTCTTTCAATTGTCTTTCATTAGATATATCTCTAGTAAATTCATCAGGTGCGCCGTACATTTCTTATAAATAGAACGCTCATGAAATCGAAAAATCGGGAAAAGACTCGGTGTGAATAATATCGGTTGTAGTATTTTCTCTAATCGTTAAGAAACGTACACCTCATAATTTTAAGAACTCGTCTTTCTCTGCCAAAAAAGTAGTCAAATGTTTCACCGAGAACAAAATCGAGTGTCTTAAGTAGGTAAATGGTCCTATTTAACATTCTTCCGATAGTTGCAATTATGTTGATTTCAATATGTTGATCCATTCAAAAAGGACGACTTTTTAAATTTAAAATAAAGAAAAAATTCATGCCGTTCTCTTTCTATTTGTCAATACTGTATTTAAATATATTCCATTCGCTTTTAAGCATGGTTTACGGTATAAGTGTACATTTTATATACTTTTACTAATATAATTTTAGAATATTGTTTAATTTTTTATATAATTTTACAAATAACTAGTCTTTTCTTTAACAAAATTAATTCGAATTATTCTTAATTTCGAGTAAATACGGTACGGACTTCAAAGCGTATCACGTCGAAAACTATATGAAATTTTTTTTTTCTTTACCTACTTCAATGCATTCAATTTTACTTAATTTTAATTTTAATAACTTTTTAATAAAACTTTTTTTATATTTAATATTTTGATGATTAAATATTATTTGTTTTTTTATTGCTAAAAAATTTGTAATTATTTTTTAAAAAGCTTTTTAAAATTTTTAAACTAACTTAATATTTATAATTTTTTTTTAAATAAAGAAAAATATTCTAAAAATGATACATCTTTTTAATTTTTGGCTTATATCAGGTCAATCCGAAAAAATAAACAAAACAAAATCAATGTTGTATAAATCATGTATAAATTATTGGCAATTTCTTTTTCTTTTCCTTAGATTTTATACAAAGATTTCAAGGCCTTTTTAATCCTTCCAAAAAATAAAAAATGCATTGAATATATAAAGCTTAAAAAACAAGTTTTTATACGCTTTAACGCGTTTAAATGTGTTTAAAAGTTACGTCTAAAAAACGCTTTAAAACGTAGAAAACCCCGTTAAAAAATGCGTTTAAACGGATTTTTTATCTCGTTTAAACGCGTTTATAAACTCCGTTTATTTTTTTCCGGGAGGTTCTTTATATCGAAGTAAATTAGCAAACTTTAAAAAAAATCGGTTTCTGGGTTTAATTCGTTGTATGAAGGATTACGTAATATGGGAGTTTACCGGAGGAACGACTGTTTATGTAAAAAATACCTATGTCGTTTTTTTAATGAAGTCATCGATGTAAAGTTCCAAAAAAAATTCTGTACCTATGATCTTTGAATGTTATACGATACTTATAGTTATTTATTCAATTCTTTAGAAAAATTAGAAAAAAATCACTTTATTTATAAAATAGCTATTAAATAATTTTACAAAAAAAAAATTAAGAAAATAAAAATTGGCATTGTTAATTTTTAGAAAAAGTTTAACAAAAATGAACAATTATAATAAATATAATAAGCTAATAAAACATTCATAAAAAATGAAAACTTGGACTTCAATTGAGAAGATTTCGATTTGACCAAATTCGCTGAATATTCATAAGTAATAAAAGGCGAGCGTTCATTTGTCGGTATTATCCTATCACTTTTATACATTTGATTTTTATTAATTTTTCCATTGTCCAAAGAATTATCATCTAATTCTTCATCAAACTCTTCTACTTCTTCCTCATCTTCATCTAAATGATTTTGTATTTTTTTATTCTCTTTCATCATTTCACTTAAATAATCTCTATTCAAATTTAAACTAGCTTCGTCGTATTCTTCATCATCAAAATTTTGTTCGTCATCGTTTTCAAAAAGTCTATTCATAAATTGTTTATCTTGGTTGGTCGTTGTTGCGATTGAAGTAGTTGTTGTTGTGGTACTAGTAGTTGTTGTTGTCAATGTTGTTGTTGTTTTTTGGATTTTTTTATGAGGTTTGGTATTTTTGGATTTCGTTTTGCTAGAATTAAATGATTGTTGCTGTAAATCGGTTTTTAGAGCTTTACGATTTTTATGATCAGGAAAAGCTGATGTTTTACTTAAATTATCCATAAGCTGAATTGATGATTCTTGATTTGTATTTTTTAATGTTTCTTCTTGGACTTTATCAGTCGATCTTTTTTGAGGACTGTCTTTTGTTCCGTATAAAATCAAATTCAAATTCAAATAAGTTGCTTAATATTCAAAAATTTTTTTTTATTTTTAGTTTCAGAAAAAAAGAGATTAAATAATAAATTTACTATTTTTGGCATTGTTTTTGATCTCGATTATCCATGTACCATGAGGAACTTCGCCCCACATATGTACACTAGTAAATGGCCATTTGTTAAAGCTTTCAGGAGATTGATCAAGCATTCTTCGATCAAGTAAAGTTGAGTTAGTTCCCATTGGGCTTTTGAGGTAGACGACTAAAGTTCCTCTTGAATTTGATTGTACACTAATTACAGCTTGTACATGCTCGAGATAATTAATCTCATTTTTAGTACCCTTACATCCCGTACTGTATAATTCAATTATTAAACGATCACCTTTTGGAATTAATCTTAAATAAAAAGAAAAAATAAGCATTAATTAAAGATTATTTATTATTATTGCATTTTGGAAAGAAAAAATTTTAGTTTTCTTACATTGGTTTTTGTAGACCATTAGTTGAAGATTCAATGACACATTTTCGTTGACTTGGTACATTAGTCCATTTTTTAGCTAATTGAACCATAGCTAATGCATCCATCATGCCATAACCAAATGAATGACTTACTTTTCTATAAGCACCATTTAATTGCCAATCAGTGGACGATAAATTATCAGGTTTAGATGTCTCTACAATAATGTGTTGTACATCCCTCCAGCTTAATTCAGGATTTGCCTCTAAAGTCAAAGCTATTATGCCAGCAGCTAAAGGAGCTGATGCTGAAGTTCCCGTATGAGCCTCAGTACAACTTTTTCTCAAATCAGTAGTTATTATTTGACGTTCTTCATAAGATCCACTACTAAATGTAGATGCTATGGTTGAAGAACATGATTCGGAATACCATGGAATATTTCCATTTTGAGTAGCACTACTAATTGAGATTGTATAAATTGAGTTAGTGTATCCATCGCAATTACAATTATCATCATCTTTACCACCATTTCCACTAGCCCATACATAAATAGAACCTAAGCCACGTCTACCGTATTTTATACCGTCTTCAATAGCTTTTAAAGCTAAAAAACCAGGACCATCTACTGTTTTACCATCATCATCCGGACCCCAAGAAGCACTGTATATATCTATATAATCTCGATTATAGCTTAATGCAGTAGCTTCAACCAAATCTGTTACTTCACCGTCAAGCATTCGAATACCACCTATTTTAGAACTATGTGCTACGCCTACACTACATACTTTATTATCGGCTACAGCTGCTATTTCACCAGCACATCTCGTTCCATGTCTTAATTATTAAATTTTAATAAAAATTTTCTTCTTTGTTTTGTTATGTCGTAATAGATTTAGAGGTAAACTGGGCTAGAGTATTTTTTTTATCTTTTAAGTCTATTTTAGCCTGACTTAATTTTAATAGAACCAAAAGTTAAAACAGATAGGTATTCAGCCTTTCCTCTATAAGTTCCTCTTTTCAAAAGCTTTAACTTGAGACCATTTAAGGCTATTTTTTAGGCTTGATTAACACACCGCCTCGGTTCTTTCAAAAAAGCTTTAAAAATTGAAAGGGATTAACGTTTAAATTTTTTTTCAGAAAAAATTTGGGTGTGTTGGTCATCAATAGGGGTTTATGTATGATGTTTATGTTAGGGTTAATATTTTTTCACTTAAAGAAAAAACTTACTTGTTATAATTATATCTATCGTAACGAGGTCTAGGATCATTATCATTGTCATTAATATCCAAACTAGCTTTGGGATCATAATTTTTAATTATATCCGGATGATCCCATTCAAGACCATCATCTAAAATAGTGACTACCACTCCTTTACCTGTGTATCCAAGTTGCCATGCTTCTTTAATTCGCATAGAATTTGGATTTTTTTCTTGTGGGTTCTTTTAATTTTTAAAAAAGAAATCTTTAATTTAGTCGGAATATTTTTTTTTGTTGAAAACGATTCTTACAATATACCAAAGCTTTGTCCACATGGGATCATTGAATTTTAACTTTTCATCAGAATTTATTAAATGATCGGAGTCTCGTTTTCTAATTGTTTTTGAAATAAATTTTGTATCGAAATCTATAAAGTCCCGTTTGATTCGTTTTTTTGGAATTTGCTGTTGAACCCATTCGATATTTGGATCTGATTTTAATAAATTTATTTCATCTTTATCTTGAGCACGACGCAAACGTTTTATTTTTTTCGAATTTCGCTTAGACTTTTTTGAGATTATTAAATTATCTGAATCGAAATCATCACTATTGTATTCATAATCTTCATTGCGAAATTTTTTCACGGAATTTATTTCTTGTTGGAATAAATAATAGTTCGACTTTTCAAAGACCTTAAATTCACAAGTTTAATCAAAGACATAAATAGAAATTTAATAATAAATGTTTGAAAATTTATGTAAATTCTATGACCAAAAAATTTTTTTAAAGAAAAAACTAAATAAATGAAATGAATTAATGAAGTTACAAAATTTTTTTTTCCAAATTGAGATCATTCAAATTTATTCATGGCGCAGTGAGCAAAGATCAGATTCTAACTGATTTATGTTGCAACCAATTTTCAAAAAAAACTTTTTTCTGTAACTATTAATTTGAAATAATTTTGTAATTTTTAAATGTTTTAATTATGATTATAGTTATGGTCAGTGAAGACCGTGTTTAGATATTTTTCCGAAACACTAGAGCTGTTTTCCGACATTTCTACAATACAAAGCTTAAATAAGTTAACTTTGTATTGGAGCATGGATGATCACTTATCACATGACCAGTAAATAAGTGTCCAAAAAAAATTTTGATCACTAAAATTTTATCTAATTAGACTGAGTTGTAATTAGTAAGAACAAGTAAAATTTATTAAAACAAAAACCAAAAAGTTAAATTCGAAAACTTACTTTTTTTACAAGTTTGAGATTAAATTTGTTAGCAATATCCTTTGCTTTATCAAGACCACCTCTAACACGTATAACAAATTCAGTAACATTTACAACAATTAAACTTGGATGAAAAGACGAATCGATCGATTTCGACTCGTTTAAATCTCGATTATTAACATTATTCTTAAAACTAAATATTTTATGTGCAAAATGTTCTTGTTGAGTGTCGTTTATTTGACTAGAAGCTAAATTATTTACAATTAAACTTATTAGAATAAAAAACTTAATCATTTGGGTCATTATGGTCAACTAAGAGGTGATGTCGTCGTTGTTAAAACAAACAAATAAAAACAATTTACAAATCATTAATTGTGTTTTTTTTCTTGACCATTTTATTCACTAAATAATTACTTTAAATTCTTCCCAAGATATTTCTTGTGAATTATTCAATCTAAAATCAAATTAAAAAAATAGTAATCATAGAATAAAATAAAAATCGACTCAGTCGGGATTTATTCCGATTATCCATCTACTACTCCTACTAAGAAACTATGATTTGTTTTTTTTCTAAGCAAATAAATTTCGATTAAAAAACTCCAAGCTAAAAGTTTGTTTGTAATTTTTGAAATTACTGACATAATTTTGCAACTAATCTATTCTGATATTAAATCCATTTTTAGCAAGATAGATAACAAAGTTATAAATCATGATCGAAAATAAATTCCTTTTTTTCTTTTTTTTTCTTTGCTCAATTCTTGCTTAGAATTCCTTTTTTAATTAATAAAATCTTTTCGACCTGTTTGTTTTGGAATTACTTTAGAAAACATTATTTTCTATCGAATTACTTATTTCAACAATAATAACAACAACAACAACCCAAAAAACTAGAGTATAAGATTTTTTTTTATTTTGTTGATTCTTATGGTAGGAATGAATTGAATTAAAAGTATTTCAAAAGATTTACTCAAACAAAATTTAATTTTTTTTTACTTAGATTTCAGCGCTTTTCTATTAAATACATATAAAACGAGAATAAAATACAGATGACTTAGTAATTTTTTTTTTGCTGGCCAAATTAGTTACTCGAAAAAGCTTTTTGTTTAAATTTCAAAAAAAATTTATTTGTTATAAAAAAAAAACAAAAGGGGAAATTTAATTAAAAATTGCATCCGTCCATCAGTACGGTGTCCAATTTTTTTTTTTCGAATAATTAATTTTGCTTAGTTTTCTCTTGACTTGATTTTGATATGTTTTAACAACTAATTTTACTTTAAAAAAAAATGAATATAAGCAGTGGTGGATAACAACAAAAAAAAAACTACTTGTTGATATTAAGGCTAATTAGACGAAAGATCTTGATTTTGAGATTTTTTTTAATTTTATTTTTATCTGTTTATAATCAACATAAATCAAAATAAGTTAAGTTAAGAAGTAATACTTTAACTTAAATACGAAAAGCAGGAGTAATTAACCATTAACAAATTTAATTTTTATCCTTAAGGTAGCCGGTAAATAGATTTAATTCAATCCAAAGTTCACTGAAGAAAAATATTTTTTTTGATAATAAAAAATTGTGATTTGGTGTATTCTGATTAAAAAAATTTAGTCAAAAAAATGACTTTAAAAATAATTTTTACAGTCTTGGCCAGTCATGGGCTATTGAAATTTTTTTAAAGCTGATTTGACTTACTTGATTTATCTTTCGACAAATAGATTGAGACTTGTAAAGAACTATTGGTAAAATTTGTTGAAATTAGTGTTAGTAACAGCCTACGCGGTCAATTTACGGTTAAGATTTTTGAAAACAGGTTGAACGACAGTTCATTAAGGTAGCCGTGGTTAAGGTTGTCTGAAATGGCCATAAATGTCTTATTGATTATTTTAAAAAATACATAAATCGCTAAGGTCTAGCAGTCATTCGGATTAATATTATTTTTTACGAAATTTTATTTAAACTAACAATTTAAAATTCAAAATTATCTTGCGATAATCCAATCACTACTCCAAAATCATAATTTCTAATTTTAATGTTAAACATAGAACTAATTTAAAGACTTTTTCTCTTAATTACTCCCAAATATAATTTTGATTAAAGAATTCTAAACATAAAATTAGCTATTTAAAGGAGCCGAGTCACATGAGGCGATAACATAATAAAAAATGAATAAGTGGGTCATTAGGGATTTAGGAAGGGATTAAGGAGAGAGTTAAAAAATTATAAATAATTACATTTTACAAATAAATTGAAAAAGGACAAAAATGACATTCTTTTTCAGGCTAAGGAAGTCAAATAAACTTATATTTTTTTTCAAATTAAGGTTTAGTAGTCTTTTTCGTAAAAGGATATTGTTTATTTTAATTTAACTAATTGCCTTTACCTCTATATTTTAGATACTTTAATGGATTTAATAAAAAAATTTGACTTTTTAAATTTGATTATCGAATGTAAATACAATTTGTAAAATCAGAAACAAAAAATAATTCTAATCATTAATCCGGCAAAAATTTTAGAATTAACCCAAGTTAACTGTATATATGGGAGAGATAGCTAGTTGGTACCGTCATGGGCGTCCAAGCACAAGGTCGAGAGTACAAATCCTGTGCGAGTCAAAAAAATTTAAATGAGTTCCCAAATTATCTCTTGGTGTTACATTGAGTAAAACACCTAACTAGCCCAGCTTGTGGCTGTCGAAACGCTACTTTAATTTAATTTACTTTACTTCTCCAAATTTGGAGGTTAATTCTTTTCAATAAATAAATATATAATATATTACTATATCACTAATAATTAAATATGGTTAGATAGTGTAAACAAAAAAATACTTATACTGGTCGATCTATAAATCGATAAAAACAATAAAAAACTTTACTTTTGACACCTATGGAGTGAAAAAGGAAAAATTTTGTTTATGTCATAAAAACAATTCCTAATAAAACCTAATCATATTACATGAAAAGGAATTAACACATGTGTTTTTGGAATCATGGATTTTTATATCACGAAACCTTAATGTCACAAAATTGTTGATAGACTGCATTAGACTTTTTGCTAGTTCTTTAAAAATTTTAATTCTCCAAAAAAAAAATCTCTTATTAAAAATGCTATTTTTTTATGAAAAAAAATGGTAATAAAAATGTAGTCATGGCATTATCAGCTGAAAATTTCGAGTAATTTCTTTTTCAAAAATTTTAAATACTATTCTAAAGTCGATTAATAAATTCATACGTTATAAAATAGGATTCTACAAAATATTTTATGTGTATGGCTTCGTAAGCAAAGTCGATTTTTTGTCTATCATGAAAGTTTTTTAACTAATAACCGTATCAAAACAAAATATAATTAAATAATTTCGTTCTAAAGGAAACCTTTTTCGCCTAGTAAAGAAATATAATTTGAGAAAACTACTAAGAACAACAAAAAGAATTAAAATTATTACAAACGCATATTTAAACCTGATCCTTAGAATATGTGATCTTTTCAAAAGAATGCAATAGGGACAAATTTTATAAAATAAAAAATTATTTCAAAAAACCCATAAAATTCCCCAGTTTAAGTATCTATCAAAATTAAACAAAATCGATTATCATTTATGTTATTATATAACAATTTTCAGCCAACAAAAAAAAAAAAACTTTTTTTTTCTGATGATAATATTAAATGCCAATTATTTCTATTTCTTTTTGAAATATTGTTTAATATCATCAATTTGATTGAAATTTTACAAATTGAAATCTAATAACAACACAAAAAAAAAGAGAGAAGTTCTTTTGAATTGAAGGCTTAAAAAGAAAGAACCCGGAATGCAGCAGCAACAACAACAACAAAAAAAGCTAACTAAAATAAATTAGTTTTTTCTTTTTCTATTTCAACAGGAAAATGGCTTTTTGGTCAATTTCGACTTTAATCAATAAAATAGAAATTAAAATACTTTGAAAAAAAAATAAGAAAATAAATCTCTTGAATAATTAATACTATTTGAAATATAAAATCGAATCTTTTTAAGTTTTATTTAAAGAAAAAGTAGACGATTGCAATTTTTTTGTTTTGTTTTTTTTTCATCATGTATAGACTCTTAAAAACATAAGTCTACCTCTTGTATGAAATAACGCTTAGTCAATTTATTTGTAAATAAAAAAAAATATTTCCTTAAGAAAATCCTTCAAGATATGTATCCTTAACTAATCCAAATATCACTTTTATTGATTAATTAATTTGTCTACCATATAATTTGCTAGAGATACATAAATTAAAAAATTTTGAAAATTTGTTTCTAGTTTAAAAAATTTTATTAAATAAAAATTATAAAATCAAACTTTCCTAATGGTCATAAGAATTTGTATTCTTACCGTAAAATTGTATTCAAAATTTTTAATTCATATTAAAACAAAATGATAGAATTAATTTTGTTAATGATCCCAAGGGTTCATTTTTCTATCCTTTAGAAATTAATGAATTATTAAGCAGAAAATTTGATTTCTTTTTTTTTACAATGATTAGGTTCTTTTTTTAGTTTTTTTTTAATAATTAAATCTATCATAAATCATCAAAGATATATTTCATCTATTGCTTAAAAAGTTATTTATTTATGTTTTATAAGTTTTTTTGTTCGGATAGATAGCCATTATCATATAAATAAAGCTGAAATACTCATTAATGAAATCGACTGGGATTTCATGAAATCCAAAAAAAAAATTGCCATAATATTTTTTTTTCTGAAATTTTTTCGAGATGAAATTCGATGATTTTGAGGTATTTTGTAAAAAAGTACGGTCTTAAATTAGTACGCATAAAAAAGTTAGTTTTATAAAAGTACGGTCTTATTTTTGTACGGTTTGAAAAAAAATATGTCTTATTATTGTACGGTTTGAAAAAAGTACGGTTGATTCTAGTAAGGAATTAAAAAAATATGGTCTTAAAAAAGTTCGGTATTAATTAAATAAAAAAATAGCCATTAAGATAAGAAATATATTATTATTAAAATTTATTTAGAAAATTAACATAAATAAGAGAGACTGTTGAAATAGAGATGGGCTAAATAAAAAAGTTACAGTTTTGATTATTCTATTTTGTTAACTTAAGAACTCCGATTTAAATACTAATAAAAAAGATGTTTTTAAAAAAGTATTGTACTTCGATCGCATAAATTTTTTATCATAAAAAAATTCGGCGGGTCTCGTCCTGGTGACAAATCATAAAAAAGTCCACAGTCATTTGTACTAAAATTAGCTTTCACTTGTACCATATTGACAGTATGAACTTCCTGTTCTGGATACAAAAATTTAAAAATAGATTTAGTTGATTTGACATTTTTTTATCGTTTAAACTGTCATAAATGAACCACTTACCAATAAATAACATATTTGGTCATCAAATCCATCTAAATATTTGTCTGATTCATCTGTAGGATCAATGTTTTTAATTCAAGAAGAAAAGTGTCAAGTAAATAGCAGAAGTATTTTTGTTTAATTCTTGAAAAAAAAAGACCTTGTTGGAGGCAAGAATCAATTGATTTCAAAAAGTATTACAGGACAACATTAATTTTTTATAATTTATTTTATATTAAAATTTAATTAAAATAATGAACAGTACTTTTTTCAACAATATTTTTATAAGACCGTACTTTTTTACAGATAATACTTTTTTCAAACCGTACTTAAATCAAACCGTCCAAAAATAAGGACGTCCTAATTTCAGACCATACTTTTTTCAACCGTACAAATTTCAACCGTACTAATTTCAAACCGTACTTTTTAATAGCAAATCGATTTTGAACAGAAATTAAATGAAAATTTTTTTCTTGTAAAAGGCTACTTATAAAATAATGAAAATTGATTGATGTAGATTCTAAATAATAATAAACTTATAGATATATAGTAATTTTTCTTAGTACTCCTCAAAACCAAAGAATTACGGTTAATCGAAAATTTAAATTTTTAATTCAAGAAAAATTCCCGATTGAATTTTACAAATATATTTTAAAGGGTTAAAATATCTTTAAACAATTATAATGTGTTTAAATTTTTAATAATTACCTTTGTTCTTAAAAAAGCTCTAAGGTTACTAGTTCTAAAATATTTTGTAAAAAAATTTGACCAAAACCAATTTAAAACTGTAGAAAAATCCGGATATTTGATATGACAACATATTCCTTTACCGAGACAAAATCGAAACATGACTGTATTCTATCACTTAATTATTTTTTTATAAAATTTGGAATCAATTTATTTTTAAAGTTGTTCAAGAAAACGATTTTTACTCATATTTTGTTGTCTAGTCTTAGATAAGTTTTGATGAAAATTCACGAAATCAACTTGTGAATGACCACAGCAGCAACTACTAAAAATAAAAATGGTCTACACTGTAAAAAATAAAAGCGTCTAAAAATTGAATTTTTTTACAACTATTAGGAAAAACTAGATGCTCTTTTTTAAGTCGTCGCTTTTATAGAAAAAGGTGTTTAACTAAAAAAACGTCTAGAAAAAAGTGTTTCGTTTTAAAAAGCAATCGAAATCTAGTATTAAAAAAGTCGCTTTAAATTAGTTAATTTTGATTAAAAACGTTTTAATAGACGTTTTTTTTAAGGCATGACTAAATAAAAGCGCCTTAAAAATGCTAACTACTAAAAATGTCTTGAAAACTCTCTAAGATGATGTCTAGTTGTAGCGCCTAAAAATGGTGTCTTAGTCGCTTTTATTCTTCTACTGTTTAGTTGGATTTTTAAAAATGGCTCGGCGCAGTTTATTTATAAGACTCGGTACACTTTTCTTCTAACTATGACCATCTTTACGATGGTCATTTTCTTAGCTCATGATGAGTAGCTCTTGTATTTTATTTTTAAAAATAAAATTCGCGTGTTTTCTCGATTTTTTGTAAAATTTGAAATAAAATTTTGAACTAAAGTAACTTGAAAAATTGGGTTCTTTAAAAGCATTACTTGAAACATTTCTATTATTTTTAAATTGATATCAAAGTTAGGAGTCCCAACTATTAAATTACATTTAATAACTTCATGTTTAGCTGACTAGATTTTATCGCCAGATCGATCAAATTTTCGAAATATAACTTCGGGGCTTGTCAAAGCGACACCTGTTCGAAAATTTTGCCTCATAAAAAAATCCAACCGTATTCATCGAATTTATCTAAATATCTAAATCGTGCATTTATCAAAATATACTTAACTCTTGAAAATAAAAACAAAATTTTTTTTATTTGCCAAGTTGTTCTTTTTCAAAACTTGAACTTGGGTGATCACTTAAAAAAAAAATTCCGATACTTTTAAAATATACTCGGGAACTTAGCTAAAGCCTTAAGAAAAATATAAAAAAAGGATTTCCCAGGTCTATCATTAAAAATTTATTTAAAAAAAGCGAAAAAAAATATTTACGCAAACTAAAAGAAAAGCTTAGTTTATTGGTTTAAATACTTTTTCAAGCTCTGCACTAAACGACTTAATAAAAAATCTTTCTTAATTGAAATAAACATCTAAACCAGATTTTAATGAATTATTGTTAAACTTAATAATTCGAAATCTATCATCAAAAATAAAAGTTATCTTTTCGTTGGATTTTAAAGCTCTTTTAAAAAACTGCTTGCATAAGAGATCTCTGTTTTCTAAGTAATCCATTAAATTGTTTACTGTATCGAAACAATAAAAAGGTACTCTGATAAAAAGCAACCAAAGAAGAAAATAAACTGAAAAAAAAATACTTAAGATATATTTATGAGATAAACTCATACCGTGATTAATCTATTTTGAAATAATCATTGGAGTCCAAATGAAAAGAGCAAACAAAAAAAAATAAAGATGAAAATTTATCATTTCCTAAAATCTAAACATTAAAAATAAAACAGTAGTCAAAACTAATTAAAATTAAATTGACTTAAATAGATTAAGATCAAAATCGTTTATTTTTTTCCTCACTCTCTTTTTTTTTTACCAACTTAAACACATATGCAAATGAGTGGTTTAAAAATTCGAATTCTTGATGTTACATATGTACCCTAAGTAGACCCTTTATAAAATCAATACTTAATTAATAATTCTAGATCAAGATATCTGTCAAAATTTCAATTTTTTGTTTTTATTTTTTTGAAATTCCGTTTTCTGACCATTAAATTAAAAAACCATAAGATCTAAGATAAGAAAATAAATTTCCAATTTTTTTTTCTTATCTTGTTCTTTTTTTTTTAAAATAGATAAGATAATAATAAATGTTTAGTTATTTAAAATAACTTTAGAACTAAACCGATTTGGGTTTTTAAAATGAACATTTTTATTTTAATTAAGTCTTTTTTCGAATATTAAGATAACTTTATTTTTTACCCATCGATTTCCCTTTTCAAACAACTTGTTTCTATAATCGCACCCAAGAAAATACACAAAAAAGCACGTACTAAACAGGTAAATAAACTCACAAAAAAAAAAACAACAAGAACAACAACGCGAAATTGGGCTAATCTTTCTAAAACTTAGTGTTCTCTAATCTTTTTATTTTCAGATTAGGAAACTCTATTTTTATTTTAAATGTTTTTTAATTATAAAATATTGAATTTCATTCAAAAATTTATACGGATTTAATTTCAATATATATATTCTGATTTTACTTAGTTTTTTTTTTGTTATGTGGAGTTGGTTGGGTATTTTTTGTTAATTTTAATTTAATGTCTAACTATTTTCAAGTAAATAATATAATATAAATGACTATCAATGTCGATGATGATTATCGTAGAATTATTTCATTCAGTACATAATGTATAATTAACTTTTATGAAAGTTTCTACGAGAGATAGCAGGACTGATAAATGGAAAAAAAAATATGATTTGAATTAATTAGATTTACATATTGAAAATCTGAAAGGAATAATGATCTTTGAGAGAGAGAGAGAGAACGAGAGAGAAAAACGATACCATTAAAAGAGTGTTTCGGTTTAAAAACTCAAAAATTTGATTAGGAAATATTTAATTTAATTTCGAGAAAAAAATAACAACTTTTTTTTCTTTAGTTATTTTGATTCTAAAAATACTATTGAATTTATTACGCTCAGTATAACCGGATATTACGTAAAATTAGATTTTAATTTAATATATATTCTCTAAGCATTTTTTAACTGATGACTATCCGGTTGGAACTTAAAATTTAGTAAACAATAAAATGGTTTCCATTACTTTAGAATAGAAAATAAAGCTTATACAAACATAAGTTATGACTTGTAAACTTAAAAATAAGTTTAAATAATTTTAAATCTAAAATTAGCTTAATGTCTTTTGAGATTAGAGTATAAAATAGGCTTGAGATTCTATTTTTTCCTGTAATCTAGGCTTTTTTAATGCATTACTTGTGAGGTTTTGTTATACATGAATTTAATGTCGAAAAAATTACGACTTTGTAATAAATAAGTATATTTTTGGTGTTTGAGGCGTATTTAAGGTATTTGTTTTAAGACACAACTTTAGCTTAAATTAAATAAATTTTTTAAAAATGAATCTTCTTCTTTGAAAATTTACATGAATTAAAATATTGCTTAGTCTGATCTAAACTGGAGTTTTTTCTGAATAATTGTGCATAGTTGCCTATAATAGGCTGGTGTTGCTGATAGTTAAATTTTTAACTGAACATCTTAATCATCTAGTTTGATTAGAGGTCTTTATTTCTTTAGAATTATATTTAAAATTTCATAATACTGTCCAAAGTGAAAGATATTTTCCTATAGAGAGTTAAAATCTGCCTAACAGAGAATTAAGTTGTAGTCATTAAAACTGACTTAATTAAAGGTGCTGTGGTCGCGAGGAAAAGTAATTCAAAAAAATCCTTTAGATTATATTTAAAATTAGTTTGTTAAGTAAAAAGAGGCTTATTAAAGAAAACATAAAATTTTTTACATTGCCTGATTATGAGCCTAATTTCTTAATTTTCTGCATTTGAAAAAAAAGCATAATCTCGAGATTTTTAATACAACTCAAAATCGAAAACAAAACAGTTTTACTTGGTTATATATAAAAAGTTGTTATAGGGTCATTTTTGAATAAATATAAAAATGAAAAACATTTTAGTGAAATTTTTTTCTAACTTGGTATAAAAGTTCATGATCTTGCGTGAAAGCTGAGACGATTTTTTACAAGAAAATCAGTGGTCGGAATGAGTCCGGGCATTTTTCGAGTACAATATGTCTATTTATAGGTCCGTAAATAGACATATTTTGTTTTAGTTTTTGGATGGGTCTGCAAAACGAAGGAAGCATCCGACCACTTAGATAATAGTCTTGCGTGAAAGAAAGCTAGAAAATTGGTGGTCGGAATTATTTAAAGCCTTGCTAGGACCGGTCCGTCTTTTATTAACACCCATTTAAAATTATACTAAAAAAAAACTTTTTTGATCATAATAAATCAACTAAAGTAATTTCTTATGGAAAATTCAAATAATTTTAACATTAAATGTACAACCCTGGTCATTCAAAACTTCCAAAAGTGAAGGTTCATGAGCAAATAAAAATTAAAGTTTAATCGTTGTTCATTATTTTTTTATCCTTATTTTTCTTCTAAATTTTTTTTTCTTCATTAATTACATTTTTTAATAAAAAAGAAAAAATTCGAAAGAACTTGAAGAAATTTGAACCCTCAAACCGTTGATGAAGGTTCACGAAAATTCATGAACATTTTTGGAAGTTTTGAATGACCAAGGTTGTGAACTGTAAATATTTAAACACATATTTTGTAAGACGCTTTTGTGAGGAAATTCGAAAAAAATGTTTACATTTATGATGAGAAATTTTTAAATCTTTTTTTGAATCTTTTAATAAAAGCAAATCCTTTTTGCTTAATAAAACCTAAAATATTTATAGTATTTATGTTTTTAAAAAAGGTTCGAAATATGCTGGTCAATTTTTACCATTTTTTTTTCAATTAGTTCCTAAAAGCTTAAGATATTCGAGCTTAGCAATAATGCATAGGTGATTATTTTTCTTTTCAAATAATTTAAAATAAAGAATAGATAAAATCAAGACCTTTTGTTTATTGTGATTGTCCGAATTTTTCATTTAAGTTGGATTGATTTACAAAAGTAAACATTAGTAAAATTCAAAGCATATTTTACTTTTATTTCAATCTAAACAAAAAAATTAAAACGAGATCTAATTCTATAATTTTTACTTATAGCAAACTTATTAAATTTACTTCCTTGGTATTCTTATTTTCTTAAGAACAGGTATTAACTTTCCGGGATCGGTTTTGTATTTGTTTTAAATATTTAGAAATATTTTTCCATATGAAAAATAAATCGTCATTTAATTAAAGGCTTAAAATTCCTTAAAATAATCCCAAAGGTAAAAATATTTTCATCTCGAAAACAAATCACAAAATAAGCATAAACTTTCCTTAAAAAATAAAAGCCAAGTAGCCTAAATGTTGGTAGCATCAATAAATTTTCTTTAATCCTATCATTGCTTTGATAGAATTCTAAGCATTCCTAAATCTTAAATATTCGTTCAAGTACAAAACTTATCTTAAAATAAAAATCTGAAAAGAAAAAAAAACTTATTTATACCAAAAATTGACTATGCTTGCTTTGCTGTGTTTAATTCGAGAATATCTAATATTTAGATCATAAACTAAAAAAAAATAATCAAATTATTTATTATTACTTTAAAGTAATAAAAACCCTTTTTTTTCCAAAGAATGAGAGCTTGGAATCTAATTTAGATATTGATAAAATATAATATAAAAAAACATATCAAATTATATAAAAATTTTTTTGTAATAAAAAAGCCATTTATTTCAGTTTTGTTGGTTAGAAATCTAAATACAAAACCATAAATATTTAAATGTTTAAAATCGATTTTAAATATTTTCAATAACTCTTTGCATAGTGGTGGTGGTTGATCTTTATCTTTATATTACATAATATTATTTTAAGGAACATAAACAATTTAGAAACCTCTTGAAACAAAAAACAAAAATTCAATTTTTATTGTTTCGTTACGGGTTACAAAAAAATATATATTTAAATAGATTTTAACTCTTAAAACTGTTAATTTTTAAGTGGTTTTTTAATTGGAAAAAAAATCGTTTAATTAGGTACACTTGACCCCAGTTATTATATTTACTTAGTGAATCTTTATGGACAGGATCTATCAAAAAACTATTTTTATTTTTTTATGATTCGAAAACAATGTAAATATTTACTAACGATTCTCAAATATTCTATAAAGTTATCTCTAAACAAGTTTGTTGGATTTTATACTCTAATAAAATTAAAAAAAAAATTATTCTATTTAAAACCAACAATCTTTACCGGACGCTTTTTTGAAATAAAAAAACAAATCTTACTGCCTTTTGTCTTTTTAAAGAAATCATCTTTTAATTAATTTCTGATAATTATTTTTTCGGTTTCAAGTTCTCTAATACAGTGGTGGTGATTAATTTGTAACGTGACGTCATCTGACGTCATATGACGGGATTTATAGCTGTTTTTATATGACGCGATATGACGGCTGACGTCAGATGACGTCAGATTTTATAGGTTTTTGACCGTCAGATAACGTCATATGACGTCAGATGACGTCACGTTACAAATTAATCACCACCACTGTATTAGAGAACTTGAAACCGAAAAAATAATTATCAGATTGAAATGACATATTTTATTCCTTAAACGAAAATTATTTAATTTTGTATTTATTTGTTTCCCTAAGTGATTCTATAGGACCGTTCAATTTTGAATAATGATAAAATGATTTTTAGATAACTGAAAATACAAAAAATTAAATGGAATTTAAAAGTTGAGCATTCTCAGCTAAGGATCTAATTTTGTTCTTTTTACACAATTTTTTTAGTTTCAGACGAAATTAAAACTTGAATTCAATTTTACCCCCTTTATTTTCTAATAATTTCCCCTCTTGGATATTATATAAAATTTTGGAACATATTGAAAAAAGTAATAAATATAATTACCAACAACAAGAAAAAAATATGTAATTTTATTTAAGGAATAAAAAATTTCTCCTACAAAATAATCTTGTTTAACTTTTATTATTTAATTACTCTTAAAATTCTGATATATCAGTTGGAGAAATAACTTTTAATTTAAATTCTATGCTTTTAAAATTAAACTACAGTACATCTCTGAAATAAGTTGACAACTTTTTAAGCAAATCTTAAGAGGGTCTTAAGACATGCTTAAGAGGCCTCTTAAGACGTCTTAAGCAACTCTTAAGCAAGT
>NTPY01000935.1:204112-249269 GCA_002922825.1 Brachionus calyciflorus | reverse complement strand
TTTTAATTAAAATTATAATTTAGTTTTTATAATTTAATAAATAGTACAGATTAGGTAAATTTGTTAATTCGATTTATAGTTTTATAATTTTGAATATGTTATTTTAACTTTTTACTTTGGTCTTTCAAAATCTATTATTTTATATTGATTATCTAACATATAAAAATGCTGTGGATCCTCCATAGTGGTACTGGTAAATAATCTATCTTTTTGAATAAATTATAAGCCTCCCCTTTTTTTTAAACTTAAAGGTCTGTGAATTAGCTTCTATAATAAAATCCCCTCGATACAAATACTAAACTCCCAGATCAACCACCTTTACTCAATTCAAACTAATCATCGTTATTAAATTTTTTGAATTACCGTATTCGCTTGGTAGATAAAGAAGTATCATAACTTGAGACGCATGTTTTGCGCATGAATTAAATACAATCTCGGCGATGTTAAGTGTTAAAATACGTGTTTAGTATGGCATTTATTTAGAGTTAGTTCGTCAGTGAATAAATATGAGCGAATAACTCAAAAAAAAAATAAAAATTTAATTATTTCACTTGAATTTAATTTTACATTTTAAATAATTTTTAAATTTTCATAAAAGTTTTTAAGATAGTGAAATAACATTTGGTAATGTTCTTACGCCTCAATTGAAAGAATATTAAAGGTAGGGAATCATCGCAATTTATAACTTAAAATTTGCTTAATCCATTTTTAAAAGTAAGAATCGATTATTAAAAAAAAAAAGAAAAAAATCAATTAAATGCATCAAATGGTACAGTGTTAAGTTAGATATCAAATTGTTTAAGATAAAGCGTTTTCTTTGATGAGAAGCTCTAGACTTGTAAGGCTTTAGAAACATTAATTAGACTATATTATTGCTTAAGGGAAAAATAAATTCTAAATATCTTAATTATTTCTTTATGTAAATATTAAATGTCTCTAATAGAGCTCTAAAAATATATATCAAATGATTTAGAAGACTCCATTATATTTTAAGATCCTTAAGTTAGAAAATAAAAATTGAACAAATGGCTGATTATTAAAAAAGATATAAAGTTTTTATTTTTTTAACAAAGCTTAGTCTATTAAAGTCTTATGTTCAGACGAATCAAAAAAATCTCAGCATTTAATAATCGAAAAAAAAATGAACTTACGAAAATTATTCATTCAACAAAACAAATAAAACCACTTAAATACTAGCTCATTTTTCATAAATAACCAAATGCTCCTCGATTTATATTGATATCGATACTTTAAATGTATATATTTAACTTATAGATTATTCTCATTTATTTTAGTACATCAACGAGTCTAAGTCAAAAAGCGAAATATTTAGAATTTTTGAAATTTAAATTTTTTTTTCATTGAAGCCTTGAAAACTTGATTAATATTTGCATTTGTCAAAAAGTATCCAAATATTTGTTCGAAATTGAAAAAAGGAAAAAGAAAGAAATTCAGCTTTATTTTCATTGGCATTTACAAATTTTCACAAAAAAAAAAATGCCATTTAGAATTTTTTCAATATTTAATTGAAAAAAAAAATTAATTCTTCTCAAGAGGCAAAAAAGAGCAGAGTGGAGAAAAAAAATTTAAAACAAAATTTAATGAATCTTTTTAAAGGAACTTCTAATAATTACATAATTGGTTTCTAAGTAAAGGTCATTTAAAAAAAAATAATGGGTTGTTAATTTAATAAAATTTCGTTTAGAATTAAGAAAAATTGTTCATTTTACCATTAAATAGACCGTTTCAATTTTTTTTTAACCAAGTAGTTTTCCAAACTATTAGAAAATTATTTGTATGATTTTTACAATGACGAGAAAGGTAATTCTTAATACCTTGAAAAAGAGAGTAAGTCTAAACATTCTTTTTAGATCATAACCTTTGCGAAATATTTTTAGTGGCTTTCAAAAGACTTGAAAAAGTGAGTATTAAGAAAAAAAAAGCATGGATGGATCAAATTTTAAATATATAGTTAGAGAGTTGAGTATTAGTTAGGTTGATGTCTTTAGATTCGAAGCTTCGTTTATATTCCTCAATGAGTTGTATCATACTTTTGAAAAAGGCTTCCCGGATATAGTTTTCTTTTAAATCATAAAGTCTTATCAAATTTTTGAAGTTAAAGTAAATTTTCTGCTTCAAATTCTAAAGCTCTCAGAGAGGTTGATTTTTTTAGATTGTGGATTGCTATATTTTGAGTTTTTCAGAGTTTAGAAACTAATGAATCTGTTAAATGGTTTAAACAAGAGAAAGAATATTCAACGATCGACCCAATTAAACTTTTATAGAGAGAGTTTTAGGTGTTAATACTAGAGTTGTGAGACGACTCTTAAAAAGTCGACTTTATTTCCGACTAGTCAACTTTTCTGTCAGTCGATTTGAAAATCTTGAAAGTCGATTCTAGTCGAATAGTAAATCTTAAAAGTCGATTTTAATCGACTAAGTCGAAACTTATACGAAAATTGTTTTTCTCATTGATTTTTTCAAAACTTTAATCAAAAATGCGGTTCAAATAATCAACATAGCATCTTAAGTAGTTTTTTTTAGAAACTAAAAGTTTACAAACAAAACCATTATTGTCGACTCGAATTTTTTGAGAGTCGATTACAGTCGACTCCGAAAAAAAAATAATCGAATCGAGTCGACTTTCTAGCCGACTCACAACACTAGTTACTACTCAAACCCGATTTCTTGTTAGAAAGGATTTTGATGATATTTATCGTTGTCAACATCTCGCATGAGATTCTCGATTACCAATCTCTCTTGAGATTTCATGCGAATTTGGTAAACGAGAATCTCAATGAGATCTACTATGAGATTCTGACAAGGGTAGCCTATTCGTTTATCTTTTCTATATATCATCAATTTGTTTTTTGAAGGATTATTTTTCGTCAAGATAAATTCCTAAAAACTTGAATTCTTTTTCCTGCAACTTAATTGTCCACGAAAAACAGGGACTTGTTACCATTAACGGGCCTTTTGATCGGAATATCATTTATGAAGATGATAAGATAGGACTGATAACCGTTCTTTGAGAAACACAATAATTAAATTTCTTATAGTTTTATCCCACCGTACTATACTAAAACGTACAACCGGATCGTCCCGTTAAATTCTAATTTAAGATCTAAGATTAAGAGGATAAAGAGGTTCGAACCTATTTGAGTTTTTGTCGATTTTGCAAGGCAACTTGACGCTGTGTTGGTACATTTCGTCATGGATATGGCAGCTTTTTTTTCAATTAGAGTTTTTAGAAATTTTTCAAATGCGATGTTAACTTTTTTTGTAATACTTTACTTATGTAAAAATGAAAATTATAATAGCGCAATTTAAATAAAAAAAGTTAAATTAAAAAAAAAACTTGCCATATGGTACGACTGAAAGTAGACTAAGCTTCTTAGTAAGAATTACAGTATCTATTTAGTAACATAACTCGTTAAATATAATTTATATGAATACAAGAAGATGCTACAAACCAAAATAATAGATGGACCAAAATAAAATAATTTTAGATTCAACAATCATATTTCCATCTCTTTTCGTAATATTTTAGAAATGATTTCCCCTTGAATAGTTAAATTTCTTTCAATATAATACTTTTAATAAGAAAAAGTTATTACTATGATAAAATGCTCTTTAAAAAAAATTTTCTTACCAAGATTTTTTTTTAATTTTGTCAAATATTTATAAAGTTTTGCATTAGTAAAATCTAATGCCAAATTTGATCCCTTTTTAATTTCTAAGAAGATAAATGTAATCGTTGTGAAATAAGTAAAACTTAAAGAAAATAATCCATGCAAATTCTAAAGACATTTGAAGCTTATAAAACAAATTTAAACTGGGTGTTTTTTTTTTAAGCCAAGGTTTTATCTAAAGATCAGGTATTTGGCTTTAGTTTGAAAAATAAAAAAAATTAATTAATTAATTACTCAAAAATAGCTAAAAACTATAATAAAAAAATTTTTTGAACAATTTTTAATTTATTTATGTTCTATCCTCTAAAATTAAAAATTTTTAAAAAACTTGAATCAAAAATATACTTGTCAAAATTTATTAGATAATCAAATTAATTATAGTTTTTAATTCAATTAGATTTATTTTAACATATATTTGGTAAGATGATACTACCGTTATTTAACAAATATAAAAACCAAACTAAAATCTTGTGCCTAAAAGACATGAAAAAAGTTAAATATTTGATATTTGAAAAGTTTCGAAAAAATAAGCTTCTTTTTCACTGTTTTAAAAAAATTTGGTTTTAAACTTTTAAATTCCTTAGAATATTTAAAACTTTAGACAAATAATATTTTTAAAAAAAGTACTTAAATTAAAAAAGAAAAGCTTTCATTTTCTAAGCCGTTTTCTTAGAAAAAAAGCTTTTTTTTCAACAAAAATAAAAACTTACCAAAAACGACTTAAATTATTATTATTTCTCTGCTAATACTTTTACAATCAAATAAATGTATGATTTTCTACAGAAAAAAAAATATGATTAAAAATTTTATTTTCAGTTGCGTTAGAAATTATTTTATTATTCGATCGATTCCGAAGCTCATTGCAAAAGAAAGTCTAGAGATATATAAAAATAATAAGCAATTGTGTGATGTAAAGGCTTATTTAAATTATATAAAATAAGATAAATTGCACGATATTAAAATTCTAAAGATAAGATCGGGAACAGAAAATAAAGTTTTTATTTTTAAAAAGAAACGATTTTTCCAGAGCCATACAAGGATTAATTCTTGTTAAACAAAAATATTTCCTCAAAAACTTCTATTAGGTCAATTATCTTTGATCGAGAAAATCATGAATAGTCACAAAAGTATTAATTTTCAAATTTTTTTAATGGTTGCACCAGTATCTGAATTTTCAATTTGTACCGATTTAAAATATTTGGAACAATTTTCGATTTTAGTAGTAGTAGTAACAGTAGTAGAGTTAAAACAATTTAAATTTGTTGTTTGAACAACTTCATTCCGCAGTTTATTCCACAAATTCACAATTCTTTTCGTAAAAAAGTTTGATTTCGGTGTACAGTTCTTGATGAATTCTTTAGTTGATTTAAAAACGTTCCTACGCTTTTAGTCCCTTTGTTCAAACTTACCTTTTCATATTCTTTGAGAATCTTAAAAAATTGTACCAGATCACCTCTTACCCTTCTTAAGCTAGATATGTCAAGTTTTATCAATATATCCTCATAATTTAAATGTTTCAAACTCGGATTCCATATGCTAACGACATAATCTAAATGTGGCCTAGTTAAATATTGATGGAGCAAAAGAAATGACGTACAATCCAAGCATACAGTTTACCTTGTTTACTGCATTATTTACATGATTAGACCATTTGAGATCACTTGAAATTAATAAACCAAGATCTTTATCTCTTTAACTAATTTTAAGTTTTTAAGACGATCCATCTGTTCTTTCAAAAAAATTAAAGATGTGAGGCTGCTTTTTAAATATTAAAAAATAAGTATTAACTTGTTCTAAAGAAAATAAGTAAGGACATTCTCTTAATAAAATTTAAAAAATGAGAAAAGATTTTATAAGATAATTATAATCATTCAATAAGAAAATTTTTTTGTTTATTTTTAAACTTTCCTTCAAGCAACCGATTATTGTTTCCCTACAATGAAATATCTCTTCGCCACATCTTGAAACTTCTCGCAACAAAATCAACCCTTTTTATTAAAAAATCTCTTCATCACATCAAAAACCTATCTCAATTACATCTTAAATTTTTTTTAAACTAGAATGTTAATAATTTATATTGAAGCGATTTTTAGGTACAAAGATAATATTATTAGGAATGCTGAAAAAAATTTTAAGTATGTATAAAATAACAATCCCCTAAATGTTTCAAAGTTAATTATTTAAACTATTGACAAAATTAGAAAAATTTAAATTCTTGAAATATTTATTGAAAATTTTAGGAAATAAATTCTGAAAAAAAAAACATATTTTTTACTATTATATAATTGAAGCACTGTTTATATCCAAAAACGGCACTTAAAATAATAAATTTCTTTATTATACATAGAAAAATTAAACAATATTAAATCGATTCCGAAATAATTTATAAACAAAAACAAAACAAAAACTAATTCTAATTTAATTTTAACTTGAAATATCTTTTGATAGAATCTTAAAAATTTTTGAAAATGAAACTAATTTATATTTTATTAAAACAAATTTTAAAAAAATTTGAAAAATTTAAGAAAAATAGTTGCTTTTTTAAAGTAAAAAAATCGTTTGTTCGATAATATTGAATTATTATAGCGTTATTATATTCTGGAATATTTAGGAAGTTTTTTTTTGTTCTAAATTTTAGTTTATTTTAGATGTTCCATTGCCATAGTTGGCACCACCGGCTTTAATCATGAGGTCTTTAATTTGTTGTTCTTCTAAGTCACCTAAATCTGATGCGGCAAATTCAATGGCAAAACTCTACAAACAATTTTTATTAAGTTGTATACAATTTTTTTTTTATTTGGTAAGACTTACAGTGATGACTTCTTTGATTATAGCTTTGTCAATTGATACTTTTGCACGTTTAATGGCTCCTACTCCTTGTCCGATCCAAGTGATAAACGCAAATTTAGCTCTTTTACTCAATTCATCTCCTGTGTACATTCTCAAATAACCAAATAATCTTTCGTTATCTAAATGAGAAAAAAGGTCATATTTAGTGTTTTAATAGTTTGAGTTTTTTTCGCTTTCATTTTCAGTGCTTAAAATTAATGAAGATTTACGATTTTAACTAAATGTTAAAAATAAGAAAGAATTTTTCTTCAGATTTTTTTATTTTAAAAAATGTCGGTCTAATTTGACAGTGTTATTTTGATTTGAACATGATTTGAGATTATCCAGCTTAGAGAATAGAGAAATATGTGAAATCTTTAATTCTTTTAGTTTTATTTGGAAAGTTTTTTCATGATACATAATGAGCAATCGTCAATGAGGAACCTAATTCTCAGCAAAAAAATAAAGCTAAAAAGAATTTCCAATTAAACCTTTTTTTAATATGATTTTTTCATATTTTTCCAATTCAAATGTATCGATAATAGGTTAGGCTTGATATGGCAAGTTTTTTTTTCAGTTTTACAAAAAAAAGGCCAGAGGATGAAAGTTATGTTCTTTAAGAAATTGGCCGGAAATCAAGCTTGAATAATTCTCTTACTTAATTTCGGAGACAAAAACTGCTTTTCATCTCTTGTATAAACTAAATTTTGGACCTGAAGCGATGAACCATTTGGTTTTTTCTTCTTATTTAGAAAACAAAATGTTAACATCGCTAAGACATGTGAGTTTACATAATTTATAGTTGTTTTCTTCTAAATTAGAAAAGAAAAACAAAAATTTTAATTTTTAAACCAGAGGTATAATGAAATAGGGCAAACATTTAGGTAGAATAAAAGGAGATGAACAGTTTTATTTTTCAAATTCAAGTAAAGGACTTATTCAATTTTTTAAAGAACATTTTATGTAAAATTGAAGATCATAAATATAATTGAAAAATAATTACCATACTTGCTTGAGGCTTTTTGAGTCTGGAGACTTCTAAACCCTCAATTCACAGTATTCCAAAGTCTAAAGACGTTTATCTCTAGTCTTAGATATTTTTAAAAGTCGGAAAGAAAAAGTGTGAAAGGCAAATTTTTGCAAAAAGGCATAAAGTTCCAACAACAGAATCTAATCTCAAGCGCTCTTAATTGGATATCAAGCTCTCTATTGGGAGTTTTCAGTGAAAACTTTGTGCTTGAAAAATTTATAAATATAAAACGGATCTTAACAGATTTTTGACCTACTTGGCGATATGTATTCTCACTGAACTTGAACTTTTAATTATTTTAGTTAAAGCAATTATAAAACATTAACCAAAACAATTTTATTAAATACAGCGTACCCCCGATTTTATTTTTAAGATAATTTACTTCAAAAAATTCTAAGTTCATAAAATCTGTAATTCACTTTAAATGCATGAGTTTTAGTAGTTCAAAGTTTGAATTTGACCCAACCAAAAAAAGAAGTAAAGATTTTCACATTCACCTTAAATTCATTAAAAAAATTGCTAAGTAAAAAGATCGTCTTGAAGAAAAAATGATACCAGATTTCTATAGATATTGTTTGGTTAAGATAATAAGTTTTTTTTTGGATTCGCTTAAGATAGAAGTGGAATAAAAAACTTTAAAAAGTGTCAGAAAATTTTAAAAGCCTTAGTAAATTATTTTTTAAAATTTTTACCATCAAAATGAGACAAAAACTCTTGGTAATCAACTCCAGTATTAGCAACTTCAATTTTATTACCATCATATTTGAACACAGCCCAGTTGACTTCTGTTTTATCATCTCTTACTGATTCATAAGCTTGTCTGATACCTTCTTTATCACAAGTAGTAGCCATCTTTTTTTTAATTTTTTTTTATCTAGCTATAAAAAAATTTGGTCTCTTTATTTTTTGTGTTTCAAATAAAAATAAAATGATTAATTTTTAGTCAATTATTAACAATAAAAACTCATGGAAACTTAAAAAAATTAGTATTTTATTGTGAACAAAACAGAGAGAAAAAAAAACTAAGCAAGACTAGAAAAAAAATAAAATAAAGATTTATTTATTTATTTTTATTTCCTATTATATTTGAAGCTTTATTAGTCTTAAATGACATGAGATTTTTAACGACAATACGAATTGATTCGAATCACATCTTGTCTAACTGATCCAATAACAAAAGAGAAGAGTTGAAATCTTTAAAAAAAAATGACCTTTCTTAATAGGGCCTTAGACGATATTATCGATTTTTTATAGGCCTAGATATATATTTTTTTTTCTTATATTTTTCTAAATTAAACTTTCGTATGCGACTGTGTCCGGTCACAAATACGCTAAACACATAAACTTGCACATATGTTTAATTTAAAAACACATAAATCAATATGTATCGAATTTTTTTTTTTTGAATCAATAATTTATTCAAAAATCATCGTGTTCTTTTGTCAATATTTTTTGGCCTAAATAGGCCAAACGACAAATATTAGTTTTTTGTTATTTTCTGTCATATTATTTATTGATTGTTTATTGAAACAAAAAAATGGTCATATGATAACGCTGAAAATTTTAGGTAACAAAAAAAAAATAAGAAAAAAAAAATAATTTTTTTTTTCCAAATAAAATTTTTTGAAAATTTTATATAATTACTAAGATTGAGAGTTAGGTAAAGGTTGGATTAGAACTAGTGAAGAACAATATGATGATAAGAGAGAGAAAAAAAAAAAATTTTTTTTTTAGTTTCTTCTCTGAAATTTTTGCTCATTAATACTAAATATTGTCATATGATACTTATCATTTCTCTCTCTATATATATAATTTTATTTTGTTTGTGGTTTACTGTCACAAAGCTTTTTTCATCACTTAAGCTATTATGAAATTTCACCCTCTTTAAAAAAAAATTAGAATGCACGATTTATAATTTTGAAAAAAAAATTTTTTTTAAAGGAGAAAAAGGTTTTTTTTGGATTTGTGAGAGAATTTTTGTTTTTGATAAAGGAAAAGAAAAACAAATTGATTCGCGACGATTTAGCAAAATATTAACTCATAGTTTTTAAACCTTGTGGATTATTTTTGATATTTAATGCTTAATTTTGCACTTATCCATCTAAATAAATCTTTTTGTTTATTTATTGCCACCTTTAAATAAGGATTACTTATCGTTTTAAGATAGTTCATTGATTATGTGAAAAGCACGCATAGGTGTTTTTCATAAATCTTATGCCCTAAAAAGATAACGAAAAAAATTCTTTACTTTTAAAATTTTTTTAGTCTAGAGACTAATACACGTAATCGGATATCAAAAGTTTTTACATATTTTAAACAATTGTATAGTTTACTTTTAAAGTCGTTAATAGTTTATTGATCCATCACTTCTTTTGGTAATTTGTCCCATATATTTAAGACACAATTTGCAACTTATCACCAACTGTGAAGCACATAATTGTGATTTATTGTAAAATGATTTTCTTCGTTTTTTCAATTGTTAAAACTAATTGGAATCATAGTTTATGTGGTCTCAATATTGATGGAAAACCAACGATGGTCTTGATTTAATTTTTTTTATCGTAGTTTAGGAATTAAAGCGTTTTGCAAAGTTGTTAACATCAAAAAAAAATTATTTTGCCAAAAAAAATCATTAGATTTTTATCGACTCTGACTTGAGTCGAGTCACCAGAACCCTTAAATGACTCAAAAATAACTCTAGTATTTAAAGATTCATTTAAGAAAATTTTCGAAAAAATTATCTTATTAAAAAAACTTTGATGTCTATCGCCGATGCCTTATATTAGTCAGTTTTTTAATTTATAAAAGGATGATGTTAATTCTTAAGAATATTGTTTAACCTTTTTTTTAACTGATTGTCTTATGATCTTCTCAAGAGAGATTTTTTTCTTTTTAATTCTAACCTTTTTCTTAAACTGATCTAAAAAACTGTTTAAATGAATAATCATCATTGGTCCGACTTTTTGTCTAAAGAAAAAAGTGACTCTTAATTTAGCTTATATCTTCTAAAAAATATTTTCTTTTTTTCCAGGGTTTTTTTTTTAATTTTTTATAAAAACGGAATATTTTTGCTTATCAAAATAAGATTACCAATCATTAGACTGTCCCATCCGAAGTTAGTGACTCGATTTAAAGTCATCAATATTTGTTGCTGTGACTTACGAGTCAGAATCGAAAGTCTGATTTAAGAGTTGAAAGTCAAGTTATTTGACTCGGAAAAAAATTTTTTGATAATCTTATTTTGAGTTGAGCCTTTTATAAACAAATCAAGTCACGACTTGAGTTGTTGGGTTCGACCCAAGTCATTTTTCGAGTCACGATCTCTGGTCCATTTTCGTTACATTTAGTACAATTTAATTTTAGCTTGATGATTCGACATTTTCGATTCATATAGACACTTTACCAATTGAGCAAGATTAATGAGGCTCGGCTTTATATTAGTATAAAGTTCTAACGAATTCGAGAGTTTAAAGTTAAAAATCTGAATGCCGTTGAAAGGCGCTTTTTCAACAATCTCCAAAATTAATAAAAAATACTTAAAATTTTTTTTTTAATAAAAATTATATCCAAAAATGAAAAAAAATTAAAATCTCGTTTTCTTTAGTCATAGCCATCTAATTTAGCTTTTTTTTTTTAAATTGCTGAGATCGTGAAAAATTGATAGTAATGAAAATAAAAAAACATAAATTGAATTTAGAAATTATGAATAATGTATAAAAAAAAATTATGTAACAAAAATCAATTCGCTAAATTTCCTATTAAAATTTTACATTTAAAGCAAAAAATTTTTTAAATATCAACATTATTGGGTCTTGTTTTTAAGTATTCTTTAACAGAGTTAATATACCCATTTATATCTGCTTGATATTTCTCAAATTCATCTTTAACTTGTTTCTTTAATAAAAAATAAATGAGAATAAAGAATTTGAAATTTGAATTATTTTATGCAATTTTACCTTTTTTGTTTCGTAAGAAGCCAGGCCATCTCTCTTGACATTTTCTATATTCTCCAACATTTTATTTTGATTCTGCACTGCTTCACTTTTTAGCTTTTTTTCCCTATTTTAGATTTTATAAAATTGATTTCTTTTTGTTTTACCATTAATTTTAAAAAAGAGTTACTCTTCCAAAACCTTCTTTAATTGATTATTCGTTTCTACCAATTTTTCTTTTTCCAATTCATTTTGCTTTTTGGCAACTACTAAATCATTTTTCTTTTCACTTACTTGATGAATAAAATCATAGATAACTCCGTCTGTACTCTAGAATTAAAAATTTGATTATGTAAAATTTTTTTTAAAGACAAGAATTGTTGATACAATTCTTCTTTGTCTTAAAACATGAAACATGGATATATTTCACATGCCAAAAATAAATAAAATAATTTCTTGTAATATTTCATCAAATTTTGGTAAAATTTTTATTTACCAATTAATCAATCATTCTATGTTTATACAATCTCAATAAAAGTTAATATTTCTGAGAAAAGATTTTTTAATCCAAACTTATTTCTTTAAGGCTTAATTTCCAAGAAGTCCTTTTTATTTATATTTAAGACCACTTGCTTTTTGATTGAATTTGAGAAATATTATTTGAGCCGTGAGTTGCTAAAGTTTTTGTTTATAAGTAAGATTTGGGAGCAAGTAATGAGTGTCAAAAATGGCCTTAACTAAACTTTCAAAGTAAAAGTAAATTTTAGATTAAAGAGTCATAAAAACCTCGAAGTCACAATAGGTAACATCTATCTTTATTGCGAACTATCGTAAAATCAATAATCGTTAGTTAAAAATTTTGCCCGTGATATTTTTATTTCGAAATTTATCATAGACTGCCCGAGGAAAATAATACAGGAAAAAAACACTGTTAAAACGCCGTTTAAACGTGTTTTTTTGCCTTTTTCGTTGGTGTTTTTGTACCGTTTTATCGCGAAAAAAAAACACTAGCAAAAAAGTAAAAAATGTTTTTTTTCACGTTATTAAGGTTTTTTTTAGTGATAAAACACTCACGTTTAAACAGTGTTTTTGGCGTGTTTAATTTTCTTCGGACTTGATGAAATCCGAAGAAAATTAAGTAGACCTGGGATTGAGTTTATTAGCGAACATATTCAGCATTATTAATTCAGCAGGTAAATAATTTGTTATAATAAAATTGAACACTTACAATTTTCAACTCAGACAAAAGGCTCTCAAAATTAGCTATTTCTTGCTCTAAATTTTTTAATGTTGACTTATAGCTTTCAATTTTGCTTTCAATCTTTAAAGAATTAGTTTTAAATTTTACAAGTAATCGATATTTTTTTTTGTTAAATTTACCATCTTTCTTTCACCTGTCAAATTTGACAACTGTGATGGTAATTCAAGTATCTTTTCATTATACTCTTTTCTTATTCTTATTATTAAATCCTGGAAAATAAAATCAAAAAAAAATTTTTTCTTTAGTTTTTTTATTTAAGTTATTCGATGTCTTACCATGTATTCATTTATATTATTCTTTTTGTGAAGATCAGTCATTTCAAGTGATGGAATCTCATCTACTGGAATATTGGTAGCAATTTTAATATTTTTTAAAATTTCATTTGCTTTATTCATGGCATTTTTAGCCTTTCAAAAAAAAAGAATGTTTTACAAAATTTGCTTTTTTTTTAATAATAAAACAAAAATATATTTACATCTATGGACTTTTGATTTAATTGAATGTACAATTCATCTTTTTCATTATCGAGCTCAGCTACTTGATTTTGTAAATTCTCCAATTCTTTAAGAGTCTGTGCGTGTTTAGTGGGTAAATTTCCTAAATTTTTTCCGCTGGCTAATTGTCTTTCATATTGAGCGTCTTTAGCTGCTACTTCACGTTCCATTTGAATAACTTTTTCTTTTAAATTGGCACATTCACTCTTTAATAGTCCATTTCGCTTTACTCTATCCTCATACTCCTGCATTTCTTTGTTAATAGCGTCCTCTTCTTCCTCTAATTGACGCTTCAAATCTTCTTCTTCTTTCAATAAGACATCAAATTCATCCTTACAATTTCAAAAAATAACAAAATTTTATCAAAAAGAATTTTTTTTTATATTTTACTCTTTGACTAAACCAATATTCATAAGTTTTATTTAAATCAGCCAAATTGGCCTTAATCTTATCATAATCCATGTTGCCTCTTAAAAGAGTTTCAAATTTTGCTAACGAGTCTTTCTTATTTTGTAGATATTCTTCAGTTTGTAAATACTCATAGCCAATTTTAACTACATTTTTGTAAACTTTGCTTATATAATGATTAATAAACTTGAAAAAAAAAATTTAAATGAAATTAAAAATTAACATTTTTGGGTCAATTTACATCTTGATTAGCAGCCATTGTATTGATTACACTCTCAGGATCATAAATGGTTAAAAATTTGCAATTATTACATAAAAAATATAAAATTTGTAACATTAGGGTCCAATGCTTTGGTGTAGTCATATTTTGAAGAATATTAGCTTTTGGTATATTACTAAATTTTAAAAAAGTTAAATGATGTATGACCAAATCGATCCTATTTTTATTCTGTTGAACCGCATTTGGTTGAGGTTGACTACTTGTAATTTGATTCTGATTTTTCGGTTGACCTATCATTAGATAATTTGGATTCCAAACGTCTTGTATACCAATAGTTTTGATTAAAAACTTGAAAAATTTATTATTTTAAACTTTAAAAAAATACTTAAGTTTGAAAAAAATACTTCGAAAATTGAATAAAAAGTTGCCGTGCTTGGTAATAGAAGAGTTTTTACTGTAAATTGATCGCCTATAGGGTACCCCAAAACTTCAAGTTCCTATTTAGTTTCAAAAATTTTAAAAAAAAATTTAAGACTAATTTAGAAAATTACATCAAAAATTGCAGGAGCTAAGTCTTTTGCTTCAATTGGTTTACCATCAGCTGTTTTAATAAAACCTATTGATGAAGGTCGACCAATCGACGATGATCGTCCAGCTGATTGACGATTTTGGCTAGATGAACCAAAATTATCAGCCGAAGATGAGCGACGCATGGCAGGTGTTTGGGGATTCAAAGAACGCTTCATCATTTCTAATTCACTTTCAAATTCCTTTTTTTCTAATTCAAAAGTAAATTTGAAAATAAATTTTTGAAGGATTAAAGATTATTTCAAATTTTTAGCAAATTAACTGACATTAAGCTAAGAAATCAAAATTTAATTAACTATTTCGTTGTTTTATCGATCAAATCTTTTTGTAAACGATTGAAAAGATTTAATTAATTGCTAACCTCGAGTCAAAGATTTTTACTCCCAAAATACCGTCGGGTTTTTCGGAACTGCTTTTAAAAAAATTCAAATGCTAATAACTAATAAGAGAATACAAAAAAGAAAATATTAAATACAAAATTTATTGAGAAAATAAGTCGATTTTTAGTTTTAAATTTTTTAAAATTTTTCAAAAAATTAATTGCCCGCTTTATAAATTAAAATAAATAACTCAACACTCTAAAAACCAATAACATGTAAGCCGCCATTCGCGTTTTTACTGCGCATTATATATTATCATTTCTCAAAGCATTGAATTCACAAAATCAATTTAATAAAATAAATTGATAGACAATAAACGAACAACGAAAACTAAAAAAATTACTTTTGCTTGGAAGAGCAATGAAATCCTTACAAATTCTTCCCTGAAAAGATTTCCTAAAAAAATTTAGCCAGATTAATCGATTCCTATAAAGTTTTTAATTGGCAAAATATTTAAATTAATTAATGGCAAGTTTTCTAAAAAAAGGGAACATTTATAGGGGATGAAAAAATTGAAACCACAATTTTAAATATGTTTTTCTACAAACCCGTGCATGAAAAAAAATTCTTAAATTATTTTTGACGAAGACACTTTGAGGTGAGGGTATATTGCAATATTTCAGTTTGAAAATATCAAAATAAAAAAATAAATTTCGATAATATTTTTTCGAAAAATAGACCAAGTTCTGAATAAAATGTCAAATTTTCAAATCCCTAGCTCGATGGAAACATACTTTTTGCCTTAATTTAATTTTCAGACAAGCATTAATGGGCATCCATTATTAGATCAGTTTAACTAATTTCACAACTCATATTTAAAAATTTTTTTAAAGTTTATCATTATTATAAGTTTCAAGGCTTAAATTAGGAGGAATAGTTGAAATCAAAGTCCTATAAAGTTTAAATAAATTTAAATTAATAAATTGCAAGTTTTCTAAAAAAGGGAACATTTACAGGGGATGAAAAAATTGAAACCACAATTTGAAATATGTTTAAAAAGCTAAAAAATAGCGTTTAAAAAATTTTTCAAAATATTTTTTTCATCCCCTAAAAATGTTCCTTTTTTAAGAAAACATGCCAAATGTATAATTATTTTTTTTGGTTATTTTTATCTCGTATTTGTCACCTAAGTCAGTAGTGGCTATTTCGAGTTATATAATTGTACTCAAAAAGCATCATCACACATCAGAGGCAATTGCGCAAGCTTATACTCGAGCCGAGTAGTCGCTTTTTGTTAAAATACTTTTGCTCTTTTTTAATATAGCATCACGCATGATCAAACCTCGGACCTTTAGGGCAGAATTCGAACATGCTTTCCACTACACGATCGAGTTGGGCAACAACTTGGGCACTTGATTTGAATGTTAAAAAGTGTAAGGTCATGCACAAGGTAATAAAAATGGTCGTTTTGACTACACAATTTTCAATAAGTTTGGAACTGTCTCGCTAGCCAAAACAAATTTAGAGAAAGATCTCGGTGTGTATTTTCAGAATGATCTTAAATGGAGTGCTCAAGTTAATTTCTCTTTTGGAAAAGCGAATAGAATTCTGGAAATGATTTCTAAAAATTTTAAATTTTTAGATCCTAATAAAATCAAACTACTTTATACGTCATTAGTTAGACCTATATTGAATATGGTGTAAGTGTCTGGAATCCATACTTGAAAACAGACATTAAAGTCTTGGAAAAAGTTCAACAAAGGGCCACAAAATTAATTCGAAATTTTAAAAACCTTTCATATGAAGAAAGGTTAAAAAAATTGGATCTTACGTCACTCGAAGAAAGAAGAAGAAGGGGCAATCTAATTCAATTTTTCAAAATTATCAATGGCTTAGAAGATATTAAATTGATAGGTAACTTAAAATCAGTGCAGAAAAATAATTATAACTTATGAGGTCATTCTAAGATGATAAGGAGAGAACTGGAAAAAAAAGGCCATCGCGTTTTAATTTTTTATCAAACAGAGTGGTCAACGATTGGAATAGCTTACCGAAAAATGTTATTGAAGCAATTTCCTTAAATTCATTCAAAGCCAGACTTGATGAATGGTTAATACAAATGAAATGCAATGAACTGCTCAACTCGACATGATCGGGTCGCAGTTATTTTTACTACTACAACTACTACTACTACACCACACTAACATTAATTAAAAAACATTATTCAAATTTTAATAAATTGGTTTCATTTTTTGAAAATCAAACAATAGGTAATTTTTAGTAATCGACAATAAACTTTTTAAAAGAGGCAATGTAATCTAAATGACAAAGTATAAAGGTAGATAAGTAAAGTTTATTATGGCAATTTTTCTTGAGACTTAATTATAATTTAAGAAATTCTTTTGAATAAAATTGAAATTTTTTTTTAGAAATATTTGTAAATTTTTTTAATAAGACGTGAGATCAAGTTTGCGAAAAAAGTGACATTCCATTCATTTTGGGTCATAATTTAAAAACTTTTAAAGATTTTAGTTTTCGAAAAAAACTCATTGTTTTTTGTTTAGGAAAATTCCTCATTATTGACGTGTTTCAGTCAGTCAATTTTACCAATATTAATTTTTGTTTACTTTTATTTTTAAGATAAAAAAAAATCATTTGAATTCAAATGTTTTTAATTTAAATTTTAAATTAATGAAGAAGACACCCTAAGCTAGAATCATCATAAACGAACTAGAAAAAAAGAATAAGTTTTAAAATGATCAAAAAATCAATTTTAAGAACTAATATTTTAGTATTATTTATTTTATCTATTAAATTTTTATATACAAATGGCTATGCACTGCCTGGTAAATTTGATATTGAACTCAGTAATGTAAGTTTTTTTTTCATACTACTTTATGAAAAAAAAAATTTAAAAATGGTTGAATGGAGTTGGTTTTGTAAGGGTTAAATTAAAATGGAAATTATAAACTTTTTCTATCCAGGATTATTAGCGAAAATCTAAATATTTAAGCAGAAAATAATTTTAATATTTAAGAAAATTCAATAAATTTTTTTGTTAAATTTATGCAAAAAATTTGAATATCAAAACATTTTTATTCGGATTCTAACACATATTTGCTGTAAGGGGAAAATTTTTACAAGTTTTATTGTTAAACACGATTTTCCTACAATATATAGAGGCTCCAAGAAAAAAACCTCTTGGTTAAAATTTTGTTTAGTCTTTTTCCATAAGTTTTTAGATTTACTTAAGCTTAGAATAATTTTTAATTTTCTTAAAAAGGTTCTATTCAAAAATTTTGGAAAAAACTTTATCCATTTCTAATTATTTGTGAGATATTTCATTTGTATCCTTAAGTAGTTTTAATTAGCAATTTTTTGGCAAGACTTTTTTTTATAGTAATAGCAGAATTTATTGAGAAAAGATCAAGTTAAAATTATGAAAAAGCTCATAAAAATGATAAAATAGAATATTAAGAGATTTTACAAGGATTTATAAATTTCAACAAAACTTTTTTACATTCAAAAAAACTGATTTTAACTAATACTTTAAATGTGGTCATTTAGAGTCGACAATCGAAGATTGTAATCTGCTGTAACCAAAGACAAAATCTTGTACAAAAATGAAAACTTTGTTGTATTAATTTTAACTAGCTAGGAAAACTAATCAATGGAAGCGAAAGCTTCACTTTCTAAACCTTAGTTAAGTAATAAATTAACTTAACTACGCTTTCAAACCATAATTTTTATACGAAAAATTTAAAATTAAATTTTTGCTTTTTAAAATATTAACTTAGAAAATACGTAAAAAGTAATAAAAGGAAGAAAGGTAGTTAGAAATTGCAAATATTTTTTGTAAGCTTGGCAGTTAAACATGGAAGGATGAAAAAGTTAACTACAAATACGATTTTTATTATATCTAAGAGAGTTCCTTTTGAGTAATCTAGTACTTGAAAATTTCAGTTTCAATTTTATCGTAAACACTCGATAAATTTATTTGTTTATTTTATTGTTAATCTTCGATCTTAATGCTTCAAATAAAGGCAAGGTATAATTTTGAAAATGTATCCATTCAATCATTTTATGAAAATCATTGAAGCTAAATACTTTAATATTTTTTCATTTGAAGAAAAATAGGATATTTGTTATACCCAATCGAGGATTGTACAATAATACTGAAGTATTAATCAGAAGTAAGATTTTTAAATGAAATTTTCAAAATATTTTTTCCATATATCCTAAATTTTATTTTGTCTCAATAAATTAGTAAGCTGTAAACCGGCAAATGTAAAAGTAAAATTAGGATTTATACTGCGGCTATCTGAATGTATTGATGAATTTTACATCAATTCTGAAAAATTACCAGAAGAGATATTTAATAGGATATATGATAAACCAAACATTGCATTACATGATTACAAGGAAGTTAAATATATGAAGCAAAATATGACTGAATTTCATTGCGAAGATGTCTCATATATAATTGATCTTTACGTAAGAATCTTAAATAATTATTAATAATTTTTATTGAAAATAAAAAAAAACTTTAACATTTTAAAGAACGGAGTTAATCTTCCAATAATAACCGAAAAAGTAAATTTTAATATTTAATTTTTAAAATTGAGAAATAATCTTTGAAATTATTAGGCTTCTGTCAAAGTTCCAAAAGTGGTCCTACCTCCATCAAATAAACAAGTCACTGGCACAGTATCACAAAGAGCTAAACGCCAAATTTCTTCAAATTCAACAGAAAGACACAAGCATAACGAAGTAAAATAAAATTTAGCGAAACTATAGTTTTTAATTTAAATTATAAACGTTTTTTAGTTTGATTCCATAGCTCATACTTGGCAAGATGGTGCTTACTTATTTTTGATAAATTCAGAGCCAGTTAATGGTGAAGAATATGCATTAAAAATGACTATTTCTTTAAAGTATAAGAATGGTTATATATCTGCCAATGACTGGCCTCTACTACCAGTAAGTTTTAAAATAACTAAAGACATGGCAATATTTTTTATAACTTTATAAGAACTGACTCTAAATTTCAAGACATAATAAGAAAGCATTTAAAACTAAAAATAATTAAGAGTTATTTTATTATAAATTAAGTTCAAATATTTTGTTTTTAAACTTTACTATAATGTTTAAAATTTAAGTACTCTTGCAATTAAACGCATTAATACTGATAAAATTTGTTTTAATTTTAATATGCTAACTCTAATTGATAAAAAAAAGAACAAAGAATCATTCCTAAAGTGATATGACTGAATAATATTTATTCATTGGTGGAGAAAGAATGTTAGAAAATAAATTTCTAATAAACAAGAAAAATTGGGCTAATTGCAATATGTGACCAGTTGATCACCTATTATGTGACTACTAATCAGACTGTTCATCTTTAACGTGACCAGTAAAAAAGTGACCAATAAAAATTTAAATTTCAAAAATATGGTCTCTTAAAGTTTATATTGGTAACCTAAAATTTCATTATGTGATCAGTCACCCAATATGTGACTAGACATATTTACCTGAAATGTGTGACCAGTACTGGTCACCTATTTTTTGAGGTCTAATAGGTGAACAGTATAATTTCTGTAATAGCCCCGTTAATTACCAGTTGGTTACCTATTTAGTTTAATGGTCACATAAATTTTTGTTTGGTCTTATGATTTATTATCATCAAGATATAATAAAAAAATTGAATTAAACCAAATACCCTTGATAGTAGTTATCTCAAAATTGTAATTTATGAGAAATTTTTATTGTTTCTCAATTTAGAAAAAAAAATCAGACTGACATTTTCCCCCTAATTCTTTAAAGAAAAAAAAATATCTTTTTTTTCGTTTTGAGTCATCAGAAAAACCCGATGTATAACCCGATATATATACCTCTGATTTATTAGTAGTCAAATTGTCCAATTTTTTAAAGCTTGGTTATCTCGATAGTGTTAAATATTATCAGGCATTACTTTTTTGAACAAACAATTATTGTTTTTGAAATTAATTAACTGCTGTCTTGGAACTGATGTAATTACACTTTTAAGTTCCTAATAGTACCTTATAACCTTGCAAATAAATATGTGCTCTTCAATCTAAAATTCACTGGCTTACATCGATCCTATGTTATAACCGATGCAACTATGTTATAAAGGCTTGTTATTTTTAAGATGCATTGAAGGTGTTTGCCTACTTAGAGATACATTCCGAGTACATTTTTTCTCATTTTAGCGTATATACATCTTCGAAATAAGTCGAAAGCTTGTTAAAGCGAAATTCAGCATTCAAGAATTCCGAATTCATTAGAACACTCTCTTAAAATCATTAAAAAATAATTATTTTTTAAATTGGTTCCAGAGCTGATTAGGAAGCTCCGTAACATGTCTTTAAATATTTTCGGAGCAGTTTAAGATAAGTTTTAAAGCATTCCAACTTATTTAAAAAATATACTATATTTAGCGCATAGTTCCTTGGACTTTTTTATTTCTAAAATATTCACTTCAATTTTTTTTCTTCTTAGTTTTACAGTATTATGTGTGTAATCTATTCTCTATTTGCAATTTATTGGTTTGTTATTTCGATTATGTACTGGAGAGATTTGTTGCGTGTTCAAATTTGGATAGGTGGTGTTATTATTTTAGGCCTTATGGAAAAGGCCGCTTTCCTAGCCGAATATGATTCTGTCAATCGTAATGGATATTCTCGTAATGATCTTTTATCTAATTTTTTTTTTTAATTTAAATCAAGTTCTAATTTATTAAAATTCAATTTTAAAGTGCAACTTGGTATGATTGTAGCTGAAGTAATTTCGTGTTTCAAGCGAAGTTTAGCTAGAATGTTAGTAATTATTGTTAGTTTAGGCTTCGGTATTGTCAAGTAAATAATTATAAAATTTCTCTTTTTATTTTAAATTTTTTTTAACTTATTTATTTAGGCCTAGACTTGGTCCTACAATGCAAAAAGTCGTTTTTGTCGGTGGTCTTTATTTCATACTTTCTTTAGTTGATGGCATTTTTAGAATACTTGATGTAATAAATCAATTATTTTTATTTACTCAAAGAAATTATTTAAAAAAAAAAAATTTGTTTATAGCGAAAAGATGATACGGACAGTAAAGGAGTTTTAGCAGGTGTACCATTAGTTTTTGTAGATGTTAGCATTTGTTATTGGATAATGTCCAATTTGCAACAAACAATGCGAAATTTAAGAGTTAGAAGAAACATACCTAAATTAACTTTATTCCGTCATTTTACAAATACCCTTATTTTTTGCGTTATATGTAAGAAATTTTCTACTCAATAATTTTTATTTTGAAAAAAAAGATGTTTTTAATTTTTATTTTAGCAAGTGTTATATTTATGATTTGGTCCTTGGCTAGGCATCGCTTTGTCGTATGCTTAAAAGTATCAAATTAAATTGTGTCGAATTTTTAGATGTTTAAATTAAATTTTATTTTCTGAAGGATTGGAAAGAGTTGTGGCTTGACGATGGATTCTGGCATATCTTATTCTCATTTATTTTACTGATAATCATAATTTTATGGAGACCTTCGAATAATTCTCAACGATTTGCATTTTCTCCTTTACTTGACAATGAAGAAGATGCTGATGATGACGAAGATGGTGAAATGGAAATATTCGATTCAGTTAAAATGCGAACGAAATCGGGTCAGTCTCCAAGTTCAAAAGATCAACAATATCAGAAAGCTTCAATTGAAGAAGAACTTAAATGGGTCGAAGAAAATGTGCCAGCCACTCTTACCGAAGCGTAAATTTTTATTTGAATTGCAAATAAAAAAAAAAGTCTCTCTAAATTATTTTTTTTTTAAGAGCGCTTCCTGGTCTTGTTGATTCAGAAGAAGAGGTCATGAATACAAAGTTTGAAATTTCTAAAATGGATTAGAAAATAGCAACATTCAATCAACTTTTTGAAAAAAAATTTATTTTATTATTCTCACATTTTATTTTTAGAAATAAAAACTTAACTTATTTTTTGAAAGGTTCTTCTAGATTGTTTTCCCAAAAGAAGATAAAATTTTATCTTTTTACACCAAAAATGAACGCTCGTGAAAATTAATAAGGCGCTCTAACAAGAAAAAAAGCGATCGAAATTTAAATTCACGCGATACACTCAATATTCAAATCTAATTAAATTTAAAATAAAACTTAAAAATTAGATTTTTAAATTTCGACTATTTAGATCGAACAAACTAATAATAAAAAATAAGAACTAAAAGTTTTTTGTTGTCCTTTTTTTTCAAGTTAAGTAATTGTATACTCCAATCTAGATCTAATGGAATAAGCTTAAATAAATTTGATCTAACATGTTGAAAATATTCAATATTTTTGTTACCAGCTGGTCACATTTTTTACTAAGAAAAATTTTCAAATAAAAAATTTTATAACCAAAAAAAATTAAAATGACCATCTGGGCTTAAAGTTTCGGATGTTGACTGAAAGAGGAAAATTTTTATGTTAATTAAGATTGGAAAAATTTTCTGATTGGTCATTAAAACGGCTTTTTCTGAGAATGGTAATTCTGTAATTCTTTATTTTCCAAAAACTTTCTCTTTTCCATGATTTTGAATGAAAAAAGACGAGTCAATTTTTTTTTGCTTTTATTTATACGAGTCCTCTTAAAAAAATAATCCCTAGTAAAATAAAATTTTACTCAATTTACTCTTCACCTTTTTTCGTTAAAATAAAGATTTCAAAAATTACTGTAAATTTTATTGTTACTGTAATTACTAATTAGTTTAACTTAGGACTTTTACCAACGAAATAAGATGCTACGATAATAAAAATTAGATATTTTTTTTTAAATGATTTAATTAAATAAATAAATGATAAATTTATAAATAACCTAAAAAAAATTGAATTAATTAAAATAATATAATCTAGCTTCTATTATATCGATTTCCAGCACCACGTTTATTATCATCTTTAAACTCGTCCCACTCTCTTTGTTTCCTCAACTCAGCTTCATCATCTCTATCTTCTAGTAAATCTTTTTCAGCTTTTTCCTCTTGTTTTTGACTTTCAGTAACACCTTTACCAATTTGAACTGGATCTTTTGGAGGTACGCCACAATGCGGCATCATACCTTTATCAGCTAATTGATCATAAAATTCCTCTATTGAATAAACTGGAACAGATGGATAGCCAGCTCCGAATACTTTAGCTTGCATGGCGTCCTTAGTTATTATATAAGGTTTACCTGCAGGTGGTAAGCCACCCGTAGCACCTTGAAGTCGATGAACAACTGGTCTTTCTTGTTCTTTACCAAATGAATGTAAAATATTAATCTCATCGTTTATTATTTTTAATTCATCCAAAGTTTTATTCAACCAATATTTAATGTAAATGTTATAAATTTCTGATTTTTGCTCCTCATCTATATGAGGTTTTAACAAAACAACTTGACATGCGCTTAATTTAGCTTCTAGTTCTTTTTGTTCTCGATATCTTTTTATTTTTTCATTACGATCATGTGCTTGATTGATTAAACTTTCATCAAAAGCAGCTTGTCTACCGGCTTTGGTCTCGGAAAAATTATTTGAATTTTCATTTTTATTTGCGTCAAATTTTTCCATTCGGAATTTATGTATACCATAATTATATGTTAAATTTAAATATTTCAAATAATATTTTTTAGATTCTTGCAAAGATGGTAGACGTCGCTCTGGTTTTGGTGAATTTACTTTTGAGAATAACCAAGCAATTAAAGCATCATTGATAATATAACGAAGCTCATTTGCAGATATTTCTTCTAAGCTTTCATTTTCGCTAAAAATTCCAAGTTCGTCTAACATAGATTCGCATTTTTGTAAAATTATAATTGTTTTCTTTCGTTTTTGATCATATTCTGGTGAACATTCGTCACTAGCTTTTTCTAATTCTTGTTGAAATTTCCATCCTTTGTCAAATAAGGTACTAGCTGTTGAATTTTCTAAATCTATATCGTCAATAGTATTAGACATTTTTTAAATGAATATAAAAATTTTGAAATTAACTCTGGGTGAATTGACTTTTTTTTAAATGTAACTTATTTATATTAAATAGAATTTTCCATTTTAATGTATAATTTCAAATTATGATGAAATATTAGCTCAAAAGAAATTTAACATTTTACCAAAAAAAAAATCGAAAAAAGTAATTTTTATTAAAAAGTAAATGATCAGTGGTGGTCGCCAAATGAACGAAATTTAACTGGTCAGCAAATACGTGACCAGCTGGTCCCATAAAAGGGGACTCATAATGCTTTTTTTTTACTAAAAATTCCACTAAATATCGAAAATTTAATTTTTTCCAAAATTTAGTTACTCAGTTTTAGCCTAAAAAAATTTGGAAAAATCTAACACACTATATTGGTTCATAATTTTATCAATTATGAATCTTTAACATAAATATGAGCAAACGGTATTGTGGAAAACTATATTCTATTTAGCTGGAAAACTATATTCTATTTAGCTAAAAAGAATTTCTCATTGAATGAACGACTCGAAAAAGTATTTTTCGTTTTTTTTGTATTAGGTTTTTTTTCGTGACGCACATGAATTTAAGATCAAAATTGCACTAGCGTGAAAGTTTAGAATTTCCGGCAAGTTAAAATTTCGAGGAAGAATTGAAAAAAGTATGGATATTTAATTTGTGCCTGTTAAATAATTATCATAGTTTTGATAGGAATTCATATAGAATGAATTCAATTTCAATTCACGGATCAAGCGATTTTTTATAAAAATTCCTAAAAAATTTAAGTTTCAATTGGGTTGATCTATCGTCTTTAAATTAGATTCACACACAATTTTGAAAAAAATTGCATTTAATTTTTTAAAAATTCAACAATTTCTCAAAATAATTGAGATATCGTCTATAAACCAATAAACCTCAAATTACATGTAAAACGATTGCTAATGTAAAAACGATAGGTCAAATATGTAAAAAAGCACGGTTACAGAAAAGTTTTAAAATTTTTTGCTCAACTGTGAGTTGTATGAGAACATTTGTTATACTTGGCGATAGGTGAAATAATTCAAAAAAATTCAATAACTACTGAATCCGATTCTGAAAAATATACCTTGTTAAAAAAATATTTTTATAAAAAAAAGGTGAAAATTTTACTAATTTTGATTGTCTTTTGTTATAGAATATATAATTTTATTTAATATATTAAAAAAATGTTTATAGTTTGTAATTTTTCTGATATTTACCTTTCTATATAATTTTTTATCTCTTAATTGCCTGTTTCACGTTATTTAGATTGAGCTGAAACAGAAACACTATTTTGTTCATTTTAAATTATTTTAGTCCTCAAAATAGTTTTTAATTTTAAATATTTTTATTTAGAATCATTTTCCAATTCCAGCGGATTGTCAGCCCGAAATTCGCTTCAAAATATTTTTTGGAAAAAAAATTTCAACTTAATTCAAGCTATTTTTTTACTTAAAATAGATCTTAGATAATAAAAAGATAAGAAAGCCTAGAACACCCGGTATTCCCAAGCGGTCACCCATCCAAGTACTAACCGGGCTCGACGTTGCTTAACTTCGGTGATCGGACGAGAACCGGTGCATTCAACGTGATATGGTCCTAGGCAATCTTAAAATCTCTTATTAATAAATTTATTCTAAATAAAAAAATCTAAAACCATTATTTAAGCTAAATTGAATGTATTTAAAAAAAAGATTTGAAACATCATTAATTTTTGAACAAATTTTTTTTTGATTCAAAAAAAAAATGACTAATAATAATTTAACGTCAAGTTACCTTCGTATGGGAGATACAATATCTCTTTATGCAGAAGGTAATGTTTGTGGATTTATTAATTCACTTGGTCTAGTCGACACTCGTTGTGTTGTTCAGCCACTACTTGGCGATTTAAAAAATCCACCGAATAAATTTAGAGATTGTCTTTTCAAAGTAATACCCCAGCATAGATACTCAGCACAGCGACAATATTGGAAACAATTTCGACAAAATGCGTCAAATAATCCAGATATTGGAAATGATAATTTAGTTCTAGAAAAATCAGTCTTAAAAAAATTACAAGTATTTTTTTAAAAAACCTTATTTAGATATTTTGTTTCTTAGTTTGACTTTTTTCAAGCACGCTGCTGAATTGGAGAAAAAACAAAATGAATCTGAAACTAGTAAATTAATTGAATCGAACACAGTAATTCAATATGGAAGTGTCATTCAACTATTACACATAAAAAGCAACAAATACATAACAGTTAATAAAAAATTATCAGCTCATGTCGAAAAAAATGCCATGAGAGTTTATTTGGATAATACTGGTAGTGAGGGCTCATGGTTTATAGTGCAACCATTTTATAAATTAAGATCAAATGGTGATAAAGTAGTTATAGGTGATAGAATTATTCTACACTCTTTTGTAGCTATGCAATCATTGCATGTTACTGAACTTGAACTACCAGATCATCCTGGTTGTAAAGAAGTCAATTTATTAAATAGCCAAACAAGCTGGAAAGTTGTGCTTTTCATGTCGCATAATGAAGATCGAAATGATGCCCTCAAAAGTGTAAGTTTCTGTTAAAGTTCTTAAGGCTATATTTGGAAAACTCAGTAAAAGAATAACTAGTGCTAGGTTCTCTTCAAAATGTAACATTGCAATAGATCATAAAATTAACATGGGTAAAAGTGATCATTGACGTTACTTTTTCATGAAAACCACTATAATTTCCAATTTATCAAAAATTTAAATGTAAAAAAAATATTGATTTCGTTATTTAAGTCTAAATTTTGAAAATTAAAACAAACTTAATGAATTGAGTTCAGAATGGTTAATTCAGAAAATCTTATTTAATTATCTTTATTTAAGTATCTTTTTTATTTTTATCTTTTTTATTAAATTGAATAGATCCTTTGTCAATTATGAAGCATAATTGTATTTTTTAAAAATTTAAAAGAAATTAAATTTTTTTAAATATTTTTAGGGCGATGTTATTCGTCTATTTCACGCTGAGCAAGAAAAATATTTGACATGTGATGAATATAAAAATAAGCCATATGTATTTATAAGAAGCACTGGTCGATTATCAGCAACATCAGCTACTTCTTCAAAAGCTTTATGGGAAGTAGAACTAGCTAAAGGAGATCCTTGTAGAGGTGGTTCATCTACTTGGTCTAAGCCAGTAAGATTTAAACACTTAGCAACAGGTTTATACTTATCAGCCGAAATAGACAATGACTCATCAGAGGATTCAATGAGATGCAAATTAAGAGGAGAAAAATCAAATTTAGTTTATTCATTAGCCACTTCTAAAAATGCTAGACTATGCTCAAATTTATTTAATTTAGACGATACGACTAGAATTATCTCGGACGATTCAACAATTCCACCTAATTCTTATGTTCGATTGCAACATCGAGAAACTAAGACATGGGTGCATAGTACATCTATACCAATAGACAAAGAAGAAGAAAAACCAATTATGTGGAAAATAGGAAGTGCCTTGATAAAAGAAGACAAAGAGGCTTTTCAATTGATACCAGTCTCAACTATTGAAGTTAGAGATTTAGACTTTGCTAATGACGCAGCTAAAATGCTTGGAATTTATTCGGATAAACTTGTTAAAAATCTTTTTACAATAAATGAAAAACGAGCCTTATGTTCATTGCTAGCCGATTTAATTTTTTTTATTACTGAATGTCCAGATGGCATTGATCCATTCGAAGTTACTATGCAAAAACCAAATCGTGAAAGACAAAAATTAATGAGAGAACAAAATATATTGCATCAAATTTTCAATATTTTAAAATTACCGTTCGATTTTAAAGAAAATAAATTTGGTCTACATTCAATTTTTAAGCTTTGTTACAGAATTTTGAGACACTCTCAACAATCGTACCGAAAAAATCAAGTAAGAAATATTCTCAAATATTTTTAGTATTTAAATTAAAATTTAACAATTTTTAAAAAAAAGTTATTTTTTTTGAAAAAATTATTTTTGGTCAAACCATAGGATAACTGAAAAAATTGCTTTGGTTATTTGAATAACTTTATTATTTTTGGTTTTTTTTTAAAGGAGTATATTGCTAAGCAGTTTGGTTTGATGCAAAATCATATTGGTTGTGATGTATTAGCCGAAGAGACAATAACAGCTTTATTGCACAGTAATCGTCAATTATTAGAAAAGCACATAAACAGAAAAGAGATCGATACATTTGTTAAATTAATACAAATTAAAAAAGACTATAAATTTTTAGAGTATTTATCGGATCTTTGCGTAGCTAACAATGAAGCAATACCAAATACTCAAGAGTTAATTTGTAATAGACTTCTAAAAATTCCCGAAAACTCAACAATTTTGATACAAACAAAGTAATAAAATTTAATATTAGAACCAAATATAACCAAAAAGAATAATTTTATTTTTTTTTAAAGATTAGAATCTCAAAATGATAAATTTATTTTGGAAAATATAGATGAACTAGAGCTCAATGTTTTCAATAGATCCCGGTTGTCGATCGATTTTACCGATCGATTAAATGTTTCAAATTTTAAATTTAATTCTACTATTTTAAACCCCGAAATGAAATCAAGTATTAATTTTTACAATTCACCAACTCTAATCGAGGACTTAAATAACAATAGCTTGAATATTAATAATAACAAAAATGTTACTAATTTATCAAATGAGGAAGTTGTATTGTATTGGGAAAATATGATATTGCCAATTCAAGAGCTTAATAAAAATATCTATGTACAAAATACAAATATACATGAATACTACAGGTTATTTATTTTTATCCTTATGAACCAAAATTAATTTTAAAATTTTCTTAGCTAACTACTGAATTTCTTTCGAACTAAAGACGTACCTGTACCGGTACCATAAAAAAAATAAAATTTTTTTTTATTTGAATACGGGTATTGTTAAATTGTTAGTTCGAGAGAAATCTGATTCAAAAATAATTTTTTTTATTTAAAAATTCCATTTTTTATGACTAATATTATGTGACCAACACTGCACACATAATATTGAAAAAGCGTACCGTGGCTTTTTCATTTAAAGGGTCTAAATTGTTCAACAACTTAAAGGGTCGAAATTTTTCGACCTTACTTTTTGAGGTCCGAAAGAGGGTGTGTATGGATAAAAAATATAATTTTTAGACAATATTTAAACAAGAAAAAATTTTCTTGTTGATCGCACTAGCTTTAATTCAAAACTGTCTTTGCTTATTTTTTTCAATTAATAAGTCTGTTAGATTATTCCCTTTAAACTCCTTAATAAAAATCGTGTTGAACTCTTAAGAGTTTTTAAATATCTTCTCTTAAGAGTTTTTATCGCTCATAAAACCCAAAAACCCACGATTTTTTTAAATGTATGTATAAATAGTAAAGTTATGAATCGTTTTTTGGAACGAGATAATGCTTACTGAAAAAAAGTACAAAAAAATCAGTGAAATGTTTTCGATTAAAAAAAAATTTTTTCCGAATTTTTTTGGTGGACAAATTAGAAATTTATTCAAGCAAGAATTAAATTTTTTCCTAAAAAAAAAAGGTATCAACTAAATTTATTTTCAAACATGTGCCTAAATCGTCAATACATAGCAATTGAAGAATTGAGCAATACATTAACGATTGATATAATTTTAAGGTAACACTAAGCGATTTTAATTTTCTAGAAAAAAAATTTTTTAATTGCATTTTTCCTATGAAACATTAGATGTATGAGAGACGAGGTTATTTCAATAGATTTAAGAGCTTCCTTTTGTCGTTTGATGCTCCACTTACATGTAGATCGTGAACCTCAGGAATTGGTCTCACCAGTTAGCTTTGCTCGTTTATGGATGCAAATCGGATCTTCAATAGACATTGAAAACTATGATAATGTCTACAATGAAGAAGATATTTTTAATAAAACAAAAACGCGACAAAACACTAAAAATGAAAGTGGCAAAAAAAATAATAGAAGAAAATCGAGAAAAAATTTATCGACTGAAATAACAAATTTAGAAAAACACTGTGGCAGTTTGATAAGTAATGAGACAATTACTGAAAATAATGCCAGTTCAACAACTCTTTTGGGTTCGTCTATTTCGTCAACGCCAAATCAAACACAAATTTTCAAAGATAGCAAAAAATTTAAAGCTTTAATTGAATTTGTCGGAAGCTATTTGAATAATTTAGTAATTCAAGCATCTCCTTTTGGAAATAATGACCAGAACAAATTGACCTTTGAGGTTGTTAATCTTGCTAAAAATTTAATCTATTTTGGATTTTATAGTTTTAAAGATTTACTTGATTTGACTAATGTTTTATTAGAAATTTTGGATAATGACGAATTTACTGTTTACTCACATAAAAATTCTAAAGACCTCGACCAAAATAATAGTCGGTTTTTATTTATTTTTTTTAATTTTTGTTTTTGACTAATTCCTTTTTTTTCTTAGATTTTGTTAAACGAACTTCTGATGATATAAATACATCTGGCAATACTGCCACAAATGCGTTTACTTCATTTTTTAATACGAATGTCCTACACCAACATACAAAAGCTCAGAAAAATTTAGCAGATAATGAAGGTGATTATTTTAAGTTCTATAAAACAAGTCACGCTAATTCAAGTGCGAATCTACAAGATCATTTGCATACCATTTATGAAACTAAATTGAAGATAATTGAAATTTTTGAGGTAGAATTTTATTTGTTAAAAAAAACAATAAAATATTAATTTTTTTGTTTTTAAGTTTATTTTGAATGTAAGATTGGACTATCGCCTCACATACCTTTTATCAGTGTTCAAAAATTCGTTTGAGCATATGAAATCGAAGCAAAACTTTCAGCAATGGCAAATTAATTTCGAAAGAAAATCCAAAGAATTAGAAAAATTACTTAAGGAGGCTGATAAACTTTTTTGTAATGAAAACGATTTGACCGATTTAGATCTAGACGGAGCAGGTGGTAAAAAATTTCTAAGAGTTCTTTTAAAACTAATAATGCACGAGTATCCTCAACTAGTAACAAGTTCGCTAAAACTCTTATTCAGACATTTTAATCAAATTAAAGAAACTTTGTGTGCTTTGAAACAAATTCAACTTTTAGTCTCGGAAGAAGACGTTAAAAATTATAGTAAAATAAAAAATGGTATCGAACGTCTAAGACTTCTTGTTGAACAATCCGAATTATGGATTTATAAAAAAAAGGATAGTTACAACAAAAAATCCAAATCTGACTTGAATAAAGAGTTATTTTTTAGCGAGGACAGTTGTAAAACAGACAATGAAACTTTTAAACTAAAACAAAGAATTAAGTCCGAAAACTTTCGAGATTCTTACGAAAGTTATGATGGACAAACTTTGGACGAATTGGGCTTAGCAGGCCCAGCCTTGGATCCAGGCTCCATTGAAAAATATAAAGAACTTTACAAAATTTTGTTTAATTTAACCAAATTGTGCTGCAATGAGGCAAAGGGTGTAAAAAAGCCGCGTAAAAATGATCAAAGATTATTGAGAAATATGGGTGTACATAACATTGTTTTAGACTTGACTAAAATTAGTTATGAAAAAAAAGAAGATGTCCGAATGAGAATTATAATGCGTACAGCGCATGAATTCTTGCAGAGTTTTTGTTTTGAAAATCCGCACAATCAAGCATTACTCCATGAGCTCTTAGACTTTTCACATTTTCCCTCAAATGAATGGGAGGCCCAGACAGCTACGTACATTTTTAAAGATAATATTTTATTATGTAATGGAATCGACGATCATTTAGTTCAAAATTTTATTCATGGCATCGAGAATCAAAATTTAGACGAGTCGAAAATTCCCTATTTAGAATTTTTACAAACTATATGTGTAGTCGATGAGCAGGAGATTAAAAAAAATCAAGATTTAATAATTTCCGAATTGATGAATTCGGAGCTTATGCACTTTACTAATGATAACATGGGCATAGATGACTTGTGTTTTTGGATGAAAACACAAAATGAAAAAAGTGAATTGCATCCGTTCATTTTATTGCATATTAATCTAGTTAAAGTTTTAATTAATTGTACTTATGGTAAAAATACTTTTAGTGAGATTAAGTGTCATTCGATTTTGCCACTTGAAGATGTTCATAGGGTCTTAACGAGTGAGCGATGTTTGATACAAGTAAAAGATGTCTATGCTAAATTTTTATTTCATGCTCATATTGATACAGAAAATGAGACTAAGGAAATTTTTACTCATTCATGTATATGGTCCATATTCGAATGCTTTTTAAACGATTTAAATCAAGTGATTATAAATAGTACTAAGAGTAAAAAAACGATTAAAGAAAAAATGCTTGATTCCTATGTGTTTGATAATTTTGTTGAAATTATAATTGGATTTTTCGGCAGTCCGCTCTTTAGCTATATTCCTTCACCCAAGGTATTTTTATTAGAAAGTCAAAATTATTCTTAAAAAAGAAGATTTTTAGGATTTATGAAAATTTTTTTCAAATCTTTAAAAATTTTCCAATATACCTGATTTTAAAGATTTTTTTTTGAAAAATTTTTTTAGAAACGCTCGCAAGTTTTTTCAAATCTTTACTCAAAACTTTCGCAATTGACGAGTACAAAATGGTTAACTGAAAAACAAGCATCCAATTTAAACTATGCAATTGGTTTAATGCAAGAAAAAAGTTTTGACATGGGAGTGGGTGAAATGGGCTCGTCGAAAAATTTAGACGGAATAGATGGAATAACACGATCTTTACAAATTCCATTTCACAGACGACGATCGTCTGTTGCTCATGGACTAATAGATCCATCTGGTTTTAGTCTAAATGATCATAAGCCAAAACTTGCAAGAAATATTTCAGCAATGAAAAATTTAAATTCTGTTACTGGTACACCATTTACATACATAAATGAACTTGATACCAGTACTGATACAAAACATAATTTCTTAGACAACGATTTTGATGATTCGAGAATTGTAAACGAATCCTATCAAGTAATTATATCAAGTTACTATTTTATAACTTTAATTCTAATTCTTATAAATGATATTTTCAAGAATATATTGAAAGAAATGGAAAAAGAACTGAATAGTAAAGTTAATGCTGAAGGATTAGTTCTTTTGGATGTTTTAAAAAATCCTTCACATATATTTTCGATGGATTCAAAATTTAGATCAAACTCTTTTAATAAAAATTTTATGGCCAAGTAAGTCTGTTTTTCGAAACAAATAACTTGTTTATTTTTACGAGTAATATTTATTTTTTTTAAGACTTATTGATCATGCTAAATTATTGGCAACTAATCAGGCTAAGTATGACGATATGTGTATTAATTTAGTTAGGATATTTCGTCGACTAGTTTACCATGGATCAAAATCTCAAGAGGATAAGAAAAAGGTTTTTTTATTTTAAATCTTAAATAGAAATTTTTTATTTTTAATTTAATTTTTAACTAAAGTCTGATTGCTTTCGTAAAAGACTATTAGATAAATATATCGAACATGACGATTTAAGTGATTCTTTAGAGCGAAAAAGTAGCCTTAACTTGAGTTTATTTAATAATTCATCAATTCAAAAAAAAGCTGAAAGCAATTTTTTATCGGACGAGAGGAAAATAAACGATACACAAAATGAGTTAAATAGTCTTGGTGCCACAGACCTTGTTATTGACTTATTCATGTCGGAAGTCTCGAAAAAATTATTTAAAGAATCAGTTTTACTAGCGGTTGCTCTACTCGAAAGCGGTAATCGACAAGTTCAAAAGACTTTTTTTGATCGATTAGTCAATGATAAAAATTCTGAAACATTTTCAAAAAATTTTTATCATCGTTTGGAAGTTGCTTTAAAAGATGTTAAGAATAATTATAGTTTTCTTCCCAACGATATTAGTGATGGTAAGCTTTTTAATAATATTTATTAGTGGCGTTACCTTTTGGGTTAAAAAGAGTAGACGGTAGTATCCTTTATAAAGAAAATATAAAAAAACGTGAACATTTAGGCTTTTAATTCCTTATTGGGTTTTATGAAAACTTGAAACAAAAAAATTCTAAAAAATAGTTATAGTTTTTTTTCTTTTTTTAACCGGTGGTTAAGTTCAGAAAAAGTATGGTCTTATACCCGAGTTTAATAGGGGTGAAGGATCATCAAAAGATAATAGAATGGGCTATAAGCAAGGCTTTACGGGGTTAATTATTTACACAAAATTCGAAAAAATAAAAATAATAAAAAATAATTTTGATTAAAAAAATAAATCGAATTTTAATTTTTTCGAATATTCGACTTAAATCACACATTATGCCGCATTAAATCCAAAATAAACGTCTTTAATGCCACATTTAAGACGTGAATTTAGGTTTAGAGCATGAACACCATCAGTCAACAAAACTTTAACATGGGCGAGATGGTGATTAGCGCATGCACCAAAAGCGCAACTTAAGTTATGATGCTTTATTATCTAGCAAGAGAATATGGTTTTATATATTGCCAAGTTTTCAAAGAAACGGAGCATTACAGGGTAAAAAAAAATTTAAATAAATATTAAATACTAAAAAAAGAGCTAAAAATAGCGGTTTAAATTTTTGTTTTTTAAATTTTGGCTCTCAAATGCCTTTTTTTTGAAAACTATTAGAATATTAGAATTACACATTTTCTGAAAGAGATTAATGTTTAGATTACGATTACGAGGTCGAAAAATATATCTGAAGATAGTGTGGATGTAACCTTAAAACATTAAGCCTAAAAGACAACTTTTGATATCTCTTTGGAAAGTATTTTTATTAAAAGAGTTTTTAGGGCTCAAAAATTGTCATATCTTAACTAAGGTCTATGAATTTCGGAACTTATGGAACTTGCAAAAATCTAAGATAAATTGTACATTTTCCCCTACCATTTTTAGCTTTCATTTACATCTCTTATATAAAGTGAACAAGATGTTTAATTTTTTTCATAAATGTCCCAAATTTCGGTAATGCCAATACTTTACCAAAACCTATTTAAATTTTTTCTTTTAGCTTTAAAAATTAAAGAAGTTGTATTTAAACAGCAAAGTATTCAGGATCAATTTTCAAAACCATTCGATATAGGCAATGATAAACTAGAAACTCCAGACTTAAGAGATAAACAATCAGACAAGTTCAGTATTGTTAACAGTCAAAAGAGCTTAACTTTGTTTGATAATGAATTCAAACCAAAATCATATTTACATGATTTGACAAAAAGTTCACTTGTCCTCACGGGTCTAAATCAAAATGACAGCTTTACTAATAAACTTGAAAGTGATCTCTTAAACAAATCTCAAAATTATTTGTCGGATGATGTGGCAACAATGGAAATAATTTTAAGATTCTTTCAATTGTTATGCGAAAATCATAATTTCGACTTACAAAATTATTTAAGACATCAACACACAAATAAAACTAGTTTTAATTTGGTATGTGAGACTTTGCAATTTTTGGACTGTTTATGTGGCTCGACCACTGGTGGCTTGGGTCTATTAGGTTTGTGGATTAATGAAAAAAATTTCCATTTGGTTAATCAAACGCTAGAGACATTGACTGAATATTGTCAAGGTCCTTGTCGGGTTAATCAAACATCAATTATTAATCATGAATCGAATGGAATCGATATAGTAATAGCTCTAATACTTAATGACATTCAACCATTGTCGAGAAATAATGTTGAAGTTTATTATTCGTTAAAGTTAAATGCTTCAAAGTTATTGTTAGCTTTATTGGAAAGCAATGACGATGTGGCTAATGCTGAAAGAATTTTGTATAATATTAAACCTAAAGAAGTAATACAAGCCATTCAAGAAATGTATGAATTTAGTAAAAAAATTGAGGAATTAAATAAAGAAATTGTTGAGAATAAGGATCAAAATGAATCAAGTTTTGCTATACATTTTGATTTGTCCGGCACTGATGTTAATGCATCTCTAACTGGAACATCTTTTTTTACAGCTTTCGGTGAGTCTAATTCATCAATAAATTCTACTCAATCGTTAAAAACATCTTCACCTCTTGAGTCAATTTTAATTGAAAATTCTGCGAATGATAAAAAAGTTATTCTAGCGAGAGAAGTTGGCCATAATATTTATATTCTAGCTCACAAATTGGCAAAATTTAATAAAGAACTAAGTCGACTTTTAAAAAGTAAAGATGATGAAGCTTTGTTTTACTATAGTGCTCATACAGCTCAAATTGAAGTAATTTTTATCTCAATTATTTTAAATTATTTTAAATTTAACAAGGATATTATAAAATATAAGTTTAATTTTTAAAATTTATAGTGCCCCAAATCATAAACAGTAGTTACTGAGCTATCATTTTTTATTATTTTTTGAATTTCAACCTCAGATAATAAACATTTCTTAAGAAATGGCTCCCTATAGTTGTAGAGAAGCTCATTAGCTTTAATTTAAAAATAAATTCATTGAGAAAGGTGAAGTCAGATGGACGTAGTTAGACTCGAAATTTATAATTAAGAATACAGTTTATGATTTGGGGCACTATAATATTTAAATTTAATGACGACTTTTTTACAAGACTTTCTCAATAACAAGACTAAGTTTTTTTTTCCAAATTCTGGATTTTAATTATTAAATTGTATGGACAAAATTTTTGCTCATCTGTTCATTCTCAGAATTTATTTTCTTAATAACTTTTAAATAGAAAAAGATTTTTAAGTTCTACAAAATGCTAAATTATGCAAAAAATATCCTGAATTTTAATTGAAGATCTGCAAAAACTGGACAAATTCTTACAGAATGCACTTAATGTAAAAGTATTGAAATCAGCTGACTAATTAAATTGGACAGTTTTTGTAGATCTTCAATTAAAATTTAGCATGTTTTTTCAGTATTTTGCGGAATTTTAAAATCTATCTAATATATGTTTAATATATGTTCGACAATTATAATGCTTAAAAAAATTTTTTTTCCCGGTGGACTGTTGGGTGACCCAGGTGGTGTTAAGAATCTAAAATGGGAATGCTTCGTTTTTTTAAATTTTTTTGAGTTTTTAAACACAACCGAATCAAATAAAATTTTTGAATTTTTCATTTAATTTCGAGCATTTTGATAAAAATTTGAGAAAATTTAATTGAGAATTGTCAAAGTTATGCAGAGTTTTAGTAAATAACACCTCAAACTTTGAAGAAGAACAAGTTATGAAAGTATTATTAAATTTTGGAAATTTCGACTGATTTTAAATAAGCTTTTCAATAAGTATTGGAGAAATTAAAAAAAATTATTTTTTTTAATCTTTTTTCGAATTTAAATTATAAATAGGCTTGTTTTTCTTCACGTTTTTTTTATTTACTTTTATGAATGTTTTTTTCTCGGAAAAACTTGATTAATTTATGATTTCAGTTTTGTATCTTAGAACTAAAAATTTTAAGAATTTTACAAAATCGAAAAATTTTATAGATTAAAATGTTAATTTTTTTTTTGTATAAAAGATTATTCGTGAGGATAAATCAATGGAACAATTAGTTTTTCCATTACCAGATTTATGCGAATATTTAACTGAAGAAACAAAACAAAAAGTCTATTTGACTACTGAAAAAGATGAACAAAATAGTAAAATAAATGGATTTTTTAGCCAAGTTGATACCATGTGGGAAGAAATGAAATGGCAAAAAAAATTAAGACAAAGGAGTACTTTGTATTGGTTTAGTTCGCATATAAGCACTTGGAATGATTTTTCTTTTCAATTAGCCTTAATAATTAATCTCATGGTCGCGTTTTTTTATCCGTTCGACAACGGGATTAAAGGTAACTTTTAAATGAATAAATAAAATTCTAACAAAAAATAAGTTAATTTGAATTTTAATTGAAGAACTTACCTTTAAATGGAATTTATCACTTTGGATCACATTTTTGATCTCTTTAGTCTCTATTTATGCAATGACAAACAAGTTTACAATTAAATTTCTTTATTTTGTTTCAATTATTAGGTCTATTTATACGTTTGGTGTCGAGTATACACTCCTTTGTCTTGGTTGTATTAACGTAAGTTTTTAGAAACATTTTAAATTGCAAAATCTAAAGCAGTTTATTTTTATATTTTAAGTTAATAAACAAAGGAATATTTTTAACCAGCTTTATTGGAAATAAAGGCTTATTAACTTTGAGTCTGAAAGAAAAGCTCAAAGACTTTGAATTGATTTATCATTTTGTCTACTTTTTTTTGTGTTTTCTCGGTCTTTTTGTTCATGAATTTTTCTACAGCTTATTGGTAAGGTTAATTTTTAATTAATTTGACTTCGCTTTAAAAAAAATGGGTCCTTTTTTAAGCTTTTAGATGTGGTATTTAGAGAAGAAACATTGCTAAATGTTATTAGATGCGTAACTAAAAACGCTAAATCAGTTGTTTTGACAGCCGTTTTTGCAGTCATTTTAATTTATTTATTCTCAATTTGTGGATTTTTATTTCTACGAGATGACTTCATACTTGAAATTCAGCCAAAAATTAATCAAGCATCAAGCTCAATTCAACATTGTGAATCAATAGACGGTTGTGATACTGAACCAGAAGTGGAAAAATCATGTGAAACTTTATTCATGTGTATAATTACAACTCTAGATATGGGCCTCAGAAACGGAGGTGGTATTGGTGATGTTTTAAGAAGACCTAGCAGCGATGTAAAATTTCAAAGATTAAATTTATTTAATAAGCTATGTTATATATTTTTTAATTTTCAATTTATAGGAGCCTTTATTTTTTTTTAGAGTGATTTATGACTTGTTATTTTTCTTCATTGTTATAATTATAACTTTGAATTTAATTTTTGGTATTGTTATCGATACATTTGGTGATTTGAGACAAGAAAAACAAGAAAAAGATTATACCTTAAAAAATACTTGTTTTATTTGTGGTATGTTTTGATTTGAATGAAAAAAAAAACTAAAAATTTTCTAAGTAAGTTTGTGTTTTAGGCCTTGATCGTTCGAAATTCGATAATAATTCAATTTCGTTTGATGATCACATTAAATTTGAGCACAATATGTGGAATTATTTGTATTTTATGATATTACTCAAAATAAAAGATAAGACAGAGTTTACTGGACAAGAAAGTTATATTTACGATTGTATTCAGGTATTTTAAAATTTAATGTTTTTTAAACACTTTTTGACTGTTAAATCATTTCTTTTTTTTAAAGAGAAAAAATCTGGATTGGTTTCCTAGGCTTAGAGCGATGTCTTTGGATTTTTCTTGTAGAACTGATGAGGAGAATGAAATTATTTACTTAAGGAATAAGCTCGAATTTACCAATAATATGATGGTAAATTTGCATAAACAACTCGAGGAAATTAAAGAATCGGTATTTTTTTTTATTGAAGTTTTACAGTTTTATTCAAAAGTTTAAGACTCTAATTTTGTTCTGTAATAAGCTGTTAAATCATACCAGAATTTTTTGGTATTTTTTGGTATTTTTTGGTCAGCTTTTCTATCGAATTAACAGCGTAACCGTACAGTACCAATACCAGTACCCGTACTCGTACTATTTTAGTCTGATTAAAAAGAACTGAACGTTTGAATAGAACTGTATTTCTCAAAATCTAATTTGAAAATGAAATTTTTTTTATAAGCTTCAAGAAAAAAGAAAAAATAATGATGATTTGAGTTTTGCAAGATGATTTTACAAAGAATTTAAAATTTTTAATTAATTTTTTTTTTAAATCGAATTTAACTTTTTTAAATTTTTTTATCAATTTTATTTATCTATTTAATAGCTAATTTAAAAAATTTCCAAAATTAATATTTTATTATAGTTCTTAAAATAAATTCATCTTATTGAATTTTTTTGTTGTCCTTAAATACTTCCTCCTGAAAGTTTGTAAAAAAATTAGATTGATTCGTTAAAATGGGGGCCGCAACTTTAATGCCGTCTATTTAATCGCTTAATTTCTTCTCTTCTTCCATAATGTTCTTTTTTTTATAATCAATTTAGTCTAAATAAAATGGATGAATGGATAAGAAAATTTGATAAAGCAAAGAAAAAACAGTCATTATTTACAGATAAAATTCTCAATACTATTTTTGCCAATGTTTCAAAAGCATGATGAATGTTTTAAACTAAGGCCTAAACATTTAAAAAGCATGACTTTTTTCACCAGCAAAAATTTTGGAACTTAAATACAGAAAACTAGTTTTTAATTTAATTTTTGAATTCAAGAAGTTTCGAATTTGTTTAGTCAAGATTTAAGGCCTTGAAAACACTGGATTTGAAAAAGTTTAATCGTGCGTATGACGTAAGATGTGTTGAAGCATAGTGTATGTTTAGTTCTTTTTTTGTTTCAAACAAAAATTTTAATTAGACTTAGTTGATTAAAAATTAAATTTTAATCAAAAAGTCTATAAGGATTTTTTTTATACTTTTTAATCACAATCAAGATGGAAAAAATTCCCAAATATTAATAATTAAAACCAGCAAAAACGTCAGCAGGCTATTTTCTATCGTCAGGTAAACTCAAGTTTTTTTGGTCAATGAAATTCATTTTTAGAACAAAGCATTATTACTTTATATTAATATTTGACTAAAACTAGCCTTATCAAGTGAAAGGAATACCTTTCACTTTATAATCAACGTAATTTCTCAACAATTGCCTTATTTAAAGAGTTTTTACGAATACAGTTCGTATGATAAGACTACCAAATCCAAAGCTAAATAATCAATATAAAAGTTTTTTATTGAAATTTATTAATACGTAAAGCATTTGTATTTTTTAATTTTTTTTTTGATATTTTAAATTAAAAATGACTTAATATAAAAATTTTATTTTTCATAAAAATTTCGCAAACAAATAAATAACTACACTGTAAATATTTTGAGTGTAAAGAGTATTTCCCACTTTAATGTGTATACAATTACACTTAAATCTGTAAAATACATAAAATCAGCCAATCAAATATACTAAAACGCTACACATTAAAGTGGGAAATACTTTTTTACACATTTAAGTGTAAAATAGGCTAAAATACACATTTAAGTGTATTTTAATACACTCAAAATATTTACAGTGTAAAAATAAAAATGGTTTTTTAAATTGAATTTAAAATTTTTCATAGTCTAAATTTTTTGTGTATTCTTTTTACGATTGAAAAAGTATCTCCTTTAGCTTGGCTAGGATACTCTTTTTTAGAAAAAATAAATGGCAACTCAGCATTTACTAATAAATTCTCAATTACTACATCTAAATCAATTGGTATGCCTCTTAGCAAAGATTTTTTAGCTTCTGTAAAAAATATATTCCATCTGGGAATATAATAATCAGCGACTAAACCCGACCAGGCCTTGCATGCATAATCAAAAACTTCATTTGTTGAGTTTAAACCCCATAATGTCAATTGTGATCGAGCATTAAATTCATATAAATTCCTTTCATCTGAATTTAAACCTTTTGATTTGGCTTCATTCAACCATTTAGCTAATAAATAGTGTTCATCAGAGGCTAACAGTTCTTCCATGTCGTCTAAAATACTAGTCATTTCTGATGAAATTTGACTTAAAAATTTTCAAAAATAAAAATTATTTAAAAAAATTTAAAAACTTTTAAAAAAATACCCTTACCTGAATTTGTAAAGGTCATTGTCAAACCAAGCACCCTTTAATTCTGTATATTTATTATCAAATATATATCTAAGTGCTTCTTTTGTAAAATCAATCAAGTCATATTTAAATAAATTTGACGACTGAAAATCACTAGATCTTTTAACTAAGTCACTCCAGGCTTTGTAAAAGATGTCCATATTTGGAAAGTTTTCTGGTTTAAGATCAAAACTTGGTCTCTTTGTGAACAGTTGTTTATGTTGATAATCATATGTTCTATATATTACACCCTTTTAAGAGAAAAAAATTATATCATTTTAAAATGTTATCATATGTGAAATATTTCTGAAATCCCAAAGCTGTTAACCCGGATATTAATTTATTTCAGAAATGTGTTGTATTGAGAGTGAGCTTACAATAATTCTTGACAAAATTGATTGAATTTCGTTGTCAACTTGAGCTGTTTTTGAATTAGAATATCTTCTGGCTGCGTATTTTAATACCCAATCGTTAAACTCTGATTCATTAAGAGTTGCTCTAAATGTTTTGTCTATCATGAAATCATACATTATTTCATTTTGATTGATACCTTGAGGTAAATGAGGTTTAAAAAAATAGAAAAATACTAAAAGTCATAAAATAAAACTATCAAATTTTTTTTAAAATCAATTAATCATTATTTGGCTAAAAAATTAATTTATTAATAAGTTAACTATTACGATAATTTTGGTAAAAATTAAAAGAAGAAATAATAATTTAAACATTCCTAAAAAATTGGTATAGAGCGTTTTCAAGCCATTTAAATATGGCAAATTTAATAGAATTAGTAAGGTGTCTCAAGTGATTTATATTACAGGACATTTCTGAAATAAGTTGACAAGTTTATAAAAAAATCTTAAAACGACCTTAGACATCCCATGAGCTATAATATCTTAAGAAGTCTTAAAAAGCTTAAAAACTTTAAAGTTTTAAAGAAAAAAATATCCTCTGATGAATATGCTTAAAGCAGATCCTTTTAAGCATTGCTTTTGGACTGTTTAAAATCTCTTAAGATGCTTTTGAACAACTTCTTAAACAGACTGTCAACTTATTTCAGAAATATATTCAGATCTAATTTTTTTTTAAAAATTATAAAAGTGAAATAGTGGTATATCTTTAAACATTTTCCGGTTCTAATTTTTCTTGTAAAAAGTATGGATAGAAATGACGAAAATTTGTATAATTCAAAGTATTTTTATATTTTTTTGTTGCCAACAAGTTTTGGAAATTTAACACTCGTAGAATTTGATAAAACTTTTTGCCAAAAAGAATTTTAATTTAATAGCTAGAATTTTTTTTTACAATTTTAACAAGCGTTTTTTCATTTATTTTTTCTGACTTAAGTTTTAAGAATATCTTAACCATTTTTAGGTTGAGACTCTAATGTTAAAAACAAAAATATAAATAAAAGTACCTTCCATTGTCAAACCAACTCCAACCATTGAACTATTTGGAAATACTCTTGCTTGATCTGGTAGCTTGAAATTATTTTATTTAAATTTATTTTTAGTTAATTTTAGATCAAATAATTTGTTAGCTTACAGTATTTATTTTTTGGATATCTCCACTTGTTTAAAAAAAATAAAATAATTCAAACTTAAAATATTTTAAATTGTTAAAAGTGTTTTAAGAGTTACAATATGCCGTTGGCTCCTCCAAAATTATGCAACATATTCCATACGAAATTATGTCCAAAATATGATGAAAACTCATTAAAATGTGGTAAAGTTTCAGCATACAAATCGAGAATTAACAAACGACCCTTTTTTTAAGCATTAATAAAAAACAATTCCATTTTCTATTAAATAAAAATTTCTTCTTACCAAAGGAATTCTACTTAAAAAAGCTTCTACTCTAGGCATATCCCAAAATGGTTGATTAAAAACCCATCCTTGCATAACCCATATTGCTTCTGAATCAACTTTGGTTAGTGAATTAAAAACAGCTTGATTAACTACTGCTAAATAATCCAAGTCACTATAAATTTGAAAATAATTTGAATAATATTTTTGAAACTAATAAAAAAATTTTTTTGTAAATATCAGAAGAATTTTTAAAAAAATTACGCTGATTTAGGCAACATTTCATTGAAGACATCAGCAGAATAGAAACCAGATGATCCAAACAATTTAACTACCTTAGAAAAAAATTTCAAAAAAATTAAATTTCGAAATATTTTTTATTCTTAAAATAACTACTTCATTATTATAAGCACTTCCTATTTTAGTAAATAGAGGATCTAAAGGATCGACCATTGTTAAACTTTAAAAAAAAAAAAATTTTTTTCTATTTTTATAAAGAAATAATTTTAAAAAAATTTTTAAATTATTTACCAGCTAAAATTACAATTGAAACCAATCCAATCAGAGGCTTTAATAAAATTATTGTTAGGATACAATCTGGTTATTTGATCGGGAACAAAACCAGCAAAAGCTGGAAGAACATATTTAATACCAAGTTCATCATATCTAGCTATTATTTTTAGCTGTAGATCAAGTTGATCCAAATGCCATGACTGTGGTAAAGGACCGCCGAATTTTTTAAGATTACCCATTCTAAACCTAATTAAAATTAGAACTTAGCATTAATTTTTATAATTGTAATTAGAAAAAAAAATACCAGGCTAAGTAAGCTGGTCCAGCAAAAAAGCTGTCGATTTCTTCCCTAGTAAAACCCAAATCTTCTAATACCTAAAATAAATTTTTAAAAATAAAAATTTTGAAAATTAATTGGATTGCTAATTTTACTTGTATCCACGGATATTCGGCGGCAGTTTGAGCATAAACCATATTTATACCATTTAAGGCCATCCAATCGATTTCATATTCCCATCGCTCCCA
>NTPY01000935.1:146623-203640 GCA_002922825.1 Brachionus calyciflorus | reverse complement strand
AAGCTGGTCCAGCAAAAAAACTGTCGATTTCTTCCCTAGTAAAACCCAAATCTTCTAATACCTAAAATAAATTTTTTGAAAATAAAAATTTTAAAAATTAATTGGATTGTTCATTTTACTTTTATCCACGGATATTCGGCGGCAGTTTGAGCATAAACCATATTTATACCATTTAAAGCCATCCAATCGATTTCATATTCCCATCGCTCCCAATCCCACCAAACATAAGAGTAACTATATGTACAAACATTTTGATAAAATCGAACACTTTTAAATTTTATCATGTATAAAAATAATAAATAATATATTTTTGTAAAAATTAAATTTACTAGTCTTTAGATGTAATCCTAACTTTTTGTGGTAATACTGGAAGCTTTGGATCATCTAAGTTAATATTTTTTCCTGACCAAAAAACAGAACTATTTGTATAATATTTTAAATAATGATTAAAACCCCATGCAGCAGTTACAGCATTTGTTGCTTTAATTTGTAATTTTTTATTATTATTAACCATCTCGAGCTAAAAAAAATTAATTAAAAAAAGCCTAAAAAAGAAATTAAAGAAGTAAGAAAATTCACCTCGAAGGTATCCATATTATCTGCACTTAAATTTTCGTCAATAACGACTATAAAATCATTTACATTGTGATGTTTACCAACAATTCTGTTGATTAAGTCCATAACAGCTGATTCATACTCATTTTTCGAATACTTTTGAGACTTTAATTTTTCTCTTAGGTGCTTAGTTTCTGTGAAAAATTAGTTAAAAATTTTTTCATGGAAATTTCTTTTTTCATTTTGATCCTTACTTGGCAAAGCCGATATTCCAATGACAGAAACAATTAAAATGCAATAAAAAACTTTAATGTAAGCCATTTTAAAAATTTACGCTTTTTTTAAGAAAGAAGCTTTTTTCATCTATTTATAGACTAAATTTGAATTTTTGAGTTTCTAAAAAATTTATTTACAAAAAATATTTAAAAAGACAGTAGTGTTAGTGAAATACTTAGGTATTTTTTTTAAATTGTTTAAATGTCGCGTGATTATTATTTTTTCTAGAGTGTTTAAAGAAGAAGAAAATTGGTCAATTTATTTTTAAATATATAAATATATTTTTAATTTATTTTACAAAAATTATAGAGGCATTTTTAAATCAGGTGACTTTGATTAAATCACATGATATTTACAATTAAAATGTCTTATTTGTTTATAAAATTTTATTCTTTTTTTATACAAATACTTTAGGTGTTTTTGTTGTAAATTTCCATTATCTGAATCAACGTTACAAAATTTGATACAATAGAATACCAAATAATTAAATTAAAACAGAAAAAAATGCGCTTTGTCCTCTTAAATACTTTTTGATAATATATTTTAATTTAAAATATTTTTTGAAGGTCGCGAATTCCTAAATATTTTTTCTTACAAAAGATTTAATTTTAATATATGGATAAATTTTATCAGAAAAAAAAACTACGACCAAAAAGTTAGTTTTACTTTAAAATTAAATACCGTAAAACCTTTTTTATAGCATCAGAACTGTACTATTATTTTGTGATCCACCATTACTATTAAACTCGGGTATAACTCTATAATCCAGGGGTTAAAATAAAAATAAAAAAAATATAAAAAAATGCTTATAGTTTTTTTTTTAAATTTTGCAGAATTTTTAGCTCTTATTAAAGCTAACCTGATCAGATAATTAGTGTCGCAAACAAAATGCATTGTAAAATTTCTATAAAAAAATTTTGTTGAAATAAGGAAATTTTTATTTTTTTTAACGAAAATTAGCGTTACTTCAGAGTACTTGCTTGATTTTTTGCTAAAAAACATGAACTAAAGAGGCTAATTCAGAGAGAGCATGGGAAATTTCTGAAACGATGACGTGAAAAAAAGTGGGTATTCGCTTACCTATAAATTTTAAAAAAATGATTTTACAATCAGCTATGTATAGTTTTAGAATATCATCTCAAATGTTTTTTGACGCATTCTTATATGGTGTTGTAAAAGTTTCGAAATATTGAAAAATAAGGAAACCGCACCTGTATTTTCTTATTTTCCAGATAGATGCATTCTAAGGATGGCGCGCTCAAAAATCTGCTTATCTTACTAAATTAAGATTCAGTGATCAATTGACACTTTCATTTATTCAGTAGCCATATTTTACTAAATTAAAAATTGAGTTGGCGAATATCTGGTAATTTGTTGTAGTTGGCAACAATAAACTTTTGATCAAATCAGAAACAAATGTTTTTTTTTTCAAGTTGTGTTTTTATATATAATGAAACACACCCCAAAAAGATATTTTTACTTGTCAAATAAATTAAAGAAGCAAATAATTTTGGTGACTTTCTATAAAATCATTATGGTTTTGATTATTACGTAATAGCAATAATTAAAAAAATTGTTTTTTATTTAAAAATTTGAAAAATAAGAGTTCTTTTAAAAATATTTTTATCGACATGACCTTCTTTTGAAATAACTTATGCAAAAGCTCAGGTTTATTGTAAAATTATTTTCAGTTGAAGGTAAACGTTTAGTTGCGAGCTGAAAAAGCAACCTGAAAATTTATTCAAGTGAAGGAACAATTTCTTATGATATTTTAGAAAAAACAAAAGTGTACGTTTTCGAATTGTATGAACAATTTTTATGAATCTTAATCTAAATTTATCCAATATAATCATCTTATTATATAAAAAATATCAAATGTTAATTATTCCGATTATAGATACTTAGATTTTCTTTTTTTTAATATGATAAATACTATTTATCAAATGATGATCATTCCAAGATTACTAAAAATTACCAGAAAATAATCAACTTTTAAAATGGTAACAGTTTATTTCCATTACAAACATAAACATACTTTGTCTAAAAAGAAATTTGATCTTATATCTGCTATCACAATTTGTAAAAAAATAAAAATTTTTAACAAAATCTAAAAAATCTTTTATATCCTTTAAATTTGACAAAAAAGACTTAAACTCAATTTTAACCTAATGTTTATCTTAAAAATTGGTTCCATGTTGCTTTAAAGAGAAATTATGTCATTTATCCAATAATTTTTGAAAGACCAAAAAAAACCTTTTTTTATTATATTTACATAAAACTGAATTAAAATAAAAACCCAAAATCATCACAGAAAAGAAATCTAATCGACAAAGTATTTTAAAATTTTTCAAAATTCTAAACGTTTAAATACGTTTTTTTTTTTAAATTAAGTTGTTATATAATCAAAATTTATATCAAGTTCAAGTTTCCGGATTTTATTAATCAGCATGATAATTTTAAATTTTTAAAAAGTTAACATCATTAATTTTTTGTTTTTTTCAAATGTAATTTGTTTTATTTTTTTGTAAAGGAAGATTCGACCTTGCTCTTTTCGTTTATTAAATAACTATTAAATTTACGACCGAAAAGATTTAATTCGTTTTTTGGGTCATTCTCATAAAAGAAAAAATATTTAGATCTAAAAAATATATTTTTTTAAAGAAGCAAAAATTCAAATTTATTTTTAAAATTTTTTTTCAAGTAATAAATTTGTTCAGATTGTAATTTACAATCGTATTCGCAAGGTGAGTTAGCTAGAGCTATGATGAGACTTCAAATTAGTTTTTTGACAAAATATTTTTTTTTTAATTTCAAATAAATGATTTCAACAATTAGAAGAAAATTTTTTATTTTACTTTTTTTTTTTTCAAATTTTTAAAGATGTCTAGTTGAGTTTAAAAATTAAAATAAAATTCCTGAGCAACAATCGTAACAATTTTGTATTCTTAATTCAAGTTTAAATTAGTCATTGAATCTTTAAAAAAAATATTTAAATACTGATAGTTTAGCATCGTCTTTTTGTTACCAAGTAGTTTTTAGTTTCTATTTGTGAGTTTTTCATTTTGATTAGAATGGTTCTACTATTCAACTTACGTAAATTTATTTTTATGGTTTATTTTTTAGGTTTATATAAAAATTTATTACAAGGTAAGTTTATTAATAAAAGCCTTTTGAGTATGACCTGAAAAAGTGAACAAAAAAAATAATTCTTATATTTTGTTATCCTAAGTTTTCTAGTTATTATTAATCTAATTTTATATTTTGTTGTTTCTAGAATGACTATTTTAAAAAATACTAAAGGATATTCATATTCCAATATAAATATTTGCTATCTATTAAATTGGAATTTAAAAAAATTATGTCACTCTCTATTTAAAATTGTGTGCATTAAAGCTAACTTGTTTTGTTTTTATCAAAAGTCAAAGATTTATTTTATATTTGAAAATTTAATGCTAAATTAAGTTAGAGGTATAACGTAATCAAGGTAAAACTTGTGGGAGTTTGATTTGTTTTTTGAATAAGTGTAAAAAATTGTCAAGAAACTGAAACAAGTAATGAAAATTCGATTATTATATAGTAAGAGGTAGGGCTGCACACTTTACTTTACTTTCATTTACTTTACCAAGTAAAGTAAACAATCTTCTTTACTTATTTTCTTTTTTAAGTCAATTAAGTAAAGTAAAAATTTACTTTTACAAGTAAATATAAAATCGAAAATTTACTTTTACTTTAAAAAAGTAAATTTTAATTTACTTTTTTTACTTTTAAAGTAAATTAAGTAAATGAAAAATTTTCTTTTACTAGTAAAAAGTAAAATAAAAATTTACTTTTTTAAAGTAAAATTGAATAAAACATTAAAATAGCTTGAAGTAGGACAAGTATAAATAGTTTTAACTCAACCAAAAATACTTTGGAATACCAAAGAAACTTGAAAAACTAAATATTTCCAGTTATTCTCTCAATTTACTTTAAAAAAGTAAATTTTTATTTTACTTTTTACTAGTAATAAAAAAAAATTCATCTGCTTAATTTACTTTAAAAGTAAAAAAAGTAAATTAAAATTTACTTTTTTAAAGTAAAAGTAAATTTTCGATTTTATATTTACTTGTAAAAGTAAATTTTTACTTTACTTAATTTAGTTAAAAAAGAAAATTTGGTAAAGGAGAATTTACTATTTACTAGTAAAGTAAAGTAAATGTGCACCCCTAGTAAGAGGCACATTTTATGGTACGATTTTTAAACTTGATGAAAAACTTAGTTATTTTAAATTTTAAAAGCTTTTTTAGAATGATTTTATAAATGTTAGTTTTTTTTTATTTACTTGTTAAATTAATTCAGTTGTTTTGTTTTTCACAGAATAGCCTTTGTTTAAATTGTGATTTAAACTTGGGTTGAGTTTCTAAGGAGAATTGTGAAAAAAAATCAAATGAATCAACAATTATTCGCCTTCTAAGTATAGAAGGAATTAAGAATAACAGACAGTTACAAATAATTGTACGATTATTTAAAATTTTTTTGAAAATGAACTAAAACATATTCAGTCGACTTTTTTTTTAGATTGACCTAATTTAAAATATTTAAATTGGTCGTTGTTGCAAGAGTTTATTTTGTTTCTGAGACCTAGAAATATTTTCTAAAAATACCTAAAGGTAAACTTTTATATGACCAAAAAAAAATTTAATAAGAATTTAATTTCAAATAAGATTAAAATTTTATTTAAGCTCAGCTAGGTAGTTATTTTCTTTTTAAAAAAAATTAAAAAGTCTCCGACGCAAGATTCGATTCCGAAATTGAAATTTGTTCAAGAAGTCCTAACTAACATTGTGACATTTTAGACATTCTAAAAAAACTTTAGTTTAACTTAATTAACCAATCAATTACTATGTCTCATTTATTTTCGAATTTAATAAGGCTGTTTAATTTAACGACTGATAGTCTAAAGTAAAAAAAAATCGTGGTTATTTGGGTGTCAAAAAAAGTATTTTATTTTTGGTAAAGTTTTAAAGCATTTGAATGTAGATTTGCTTTTTTTTGTTACTTTAGACTAGTTCAAAAGTTTAGTTTGTAAGAAAACCTTTTTAGAAATATAAGTTTCTTTGATTTAGTAGTTGAGTTTCAAATAAATATAATTATTACCTGATACTAACAAACTTTTAGAAAATATAAGAATCTGTAGAATTTTCAGCTTTGGATGAATAGTTTACTAGATTCCACTAAAAAATCGTATTAAAATTTTTTTAAAGGTCGAGTTCTCAATAGGAGCTAAAAAATATTCTTTTTTCAAAGCAGTTTTCTTTTAAATTAATTTTTGGTTGAAGTAAATATTTTTCTTTTAATCTTTTTCTAAGTACTAAGGTAAAGATTTAATGAATCATACCTATTTTTTTTAAGTTAAAGTTTTGAGTTTATTATAGTATTCTGCATATTTCAAGTCAAATTTACTAATCAAAAAATAAAAGAAAATAAAAAACTTTTATCATATTTAAAATCAAAAGTAAATTTTGATATAAAAATTTTTTTGCATTCGCTTTGAATCTGCTTGCTTTGAGATTAATTCATAAATGGAAATTATATTTATTGATGTTAATTTCTAATTTCAAATTTTGCTTTTTTTTAATTTTTGTTCTTAGATAAACATATCGTAAAATGTTGAATATTTTACGAATAATTGCCTTCACGATCGGAAGCGTTGTGTTTGGCCCGCTATTGGCAGTTTATTTGACTTTTTATGGTGACTTGTACAGTTTGTCTAAAACTTATGTAAGTTTAAATAACATGCTCTCGAGAATTTTTTTCTTTTAACCAAAAAACTTGATAGTTTCACTATACTCGTTTTTAAATCAATATTTAAAATATTTAAAAATTCCATTCATGTTCCTAGATTTAATAAATAATCTATGAAATTATTATTTTTTCAAATTTTTATTAATATTAAAGTCTGTTATTTTAAAAACAGAAATAAAGAGAGGCTAAAGTCTCAGAGCAATTTTTTTTTATACCTTAGGAAAATTTAATAATTTTCGTTTTTTAAAAAAAATAAGAAATTCTTGGAGAAAATATCAGATGAATGGGATTTGTTACTTCATTTTGGTCTATTTTGGATAGGATTTTATTCAATGTTATCCTTATGGATTGAATATAAAAAACTCAAAAACAAACCGCCAAAATTACAATGGTGGCAAACTGAAACAATATATCAAATATACATTCGTTCATTTTTCGATTCGAACAATGATGGATGTGGTGATCTAAGAGGCATTATCCAAAAGTTAGACTATATTAAATCACTAGGTATAAACGCTATTTGGATAACACCTATGTACCCTTCTGGCGGTAAAGACGGGGGCTACGACATTTCGTCTTTCACTGAAATAGATCCAACTTTAGGTACCATGAAAGACTTCGATGATTTAGTCGAAGAAGTTCATAAACGTAATATGTATATATTACTAGACTTTATACCAAACCATACATCTAATTTACACAAATGGTTTCAAGAAAGTTCTAAAAATAATGACCTTAAAAATCCATACCGCGATTATTATGTTTGGTATCCGAGTGAAGACAAAATTAGCCCTCCAAATAATTGGGTTTCATGCTTTGGTGGTTCGGCATGGACTTATAATGAGACTCGGAAAGCTTGGTATTTACATCAATTTTTAAAAGAACAGCCTGATCTTAATTACCGATGTCCAGAAGTTAAAAAAGAGGTGGAAAATGCTATGAAATTTTGGTTAAATGAAAAAAATGTTGATGGTTTTCGAGTTGATGCTTTTAGACATTTATTTGAGGATAGAAATTTTGAAGACGAACCTCTAGTTGAAAATAAAAATGGATTAAAAAATGCTGCTTTAGAATATGATGATTTAGAACACACAAAAACAGCTGATCAAACAGAAACATTTGAATTGTTAACTGAATGGAGAAAAATGTTTGATGATATAAGTCGTAAGACTAATCGTCCAAGAGCTTTAATTGTCGAATGCACTTCAGATTTGAAAGATATTGGAAAATATTATGAGTACAATAAAAAACCTAGTGCCAATTTTGCTTTGAATTTTCAATTTTGTAACATGAATAAAATTGTTGATATCAATGGTAATGAAATTGATACGTCTTATAGACCCAAATATGTAGAAAAATTAATTAATGATTATTTAAAATGTTTACCTAAAAATAGCTGGTCCAATTGGCACACGGGTAATCATGATAACATGAGAGTGGCAAGTAGAATTGGTGAAGAGTATGTCGATTTGGCTAATGCTTTAAATTTTCTTATTGGAGGAACTTCTATTGTTTATTATGGCGAAGAAATCGGTATGATTGATTTACCAAAAGAGTGTTTGAAATTTGAAGAGTGTCAAGATGAAAAAGGCAAAAAATATGGAGTAAATTTTTAAACTTAATTTGTTTCTAATTGCTAAATTTATTTATTTTAAAAAGCCTAAAGAATATTTGGAAAGAACACGTGACTTTTGCAGAACTCCATTTCAATGGACAAATGGAAAAAATTCCGGCTTTTCTTCGTCGGATAAAACATGGCTTCCAATTAATCCAAATTACAAATTCTTAAATGTAGAAAGTCAACTTAAAGAATATAGATCTCATTTAAAAGTTTTTAAAGATTTAGTTAATTTGCGACGATCGCCCTCGTTTCAATGGGGTTCTTACAAGACAATAGTAGTTAATGATCAAATATTTTCGTTTTTGCGCAGAGCTTACGGTTTCCCGCCGTTTTTAGTTGTTATGAATTTTAGCAATTCGAGTACACAAGTTAATTTGTTGATTAATTCAGACATTGCTCCAAGAGGATATGTTGTTTATTATCATGAGGGTTCGTCTTATAATCCAAGCGATTATAAACTCGAATATAAAGTTAAGTCACCAGTATTGACTAAAAATGTTAAACTTAATCCTTTTGATTTACTTATTTTAACATGGGCACCATCTGAATAGACCATATAAAAAAATATAAAATTTAAATGTTTAAAACATTTTTTTTTAGTTTTAAAGATAATAAAAGTTATTAAGTATCTGATTATATTTTAAAAGTTATATTTTAAATATTTTTTGTTAATAAAAAAATTAATTTTGATATTTTTTTAATTTTGTTTTTTATGATTAAGAATAAAGAAAAGTGTAGAAAACTCCGAATATTTTCCAATTATTTGAGAAATTTGACGAAAATTCATTCCGATGCTCCATACTTATCTCTTCTTTTTTTTTTTAAAATATATAAAATACAGCTTTAAATATTGTGTTAGAGTAAGAAAACCATGTATTACAGTAGGTAAGAAAAAAATCAAATATTTTTTAACTTAATTTAAATTTAAGTGCAGGGATAAAATCTGAATAAAATTAAAAAAATATGATTTTTTTAATTATTAAAAAGATTTTCAGATTTTAATCCAATTTATTTTACGCTTTTTTGATTAGTTACTAAATTTTGGCGGATTTGAAGTTCATTTTGATTCGGGAAAGGAGAAATATCTCTTTAGAGAAATGAAAATTTCAAATTGTATTTTTATCGATTATTTAGAGTAAAAAACTTATTTTTATGTAAACCTTATGTTTAGCCATTTTTCCTTATGATTTTAAAAGTTATAAAAAGGGACCATGTAATATGACATTTTCTAACAAATGAAGCATTACTTCAAAATTATATACCTTATAAAAGTGCTCTTGTACAATAAAAATTTTTTAAGGTTCATCAGATTTTTTAGTTTAATATATTTTTGGATTCCTTTGATCATATTCGTCAAGATAAACAACTTATTATTCAAATTTATTCTTTTTTTTGCGGAGGACAAACTATCGAAAGAGTAGCTGGTGTAGTAATGGGTGCCATATCTCATAATTAATTAGGGATGAAAAAAAAAATCGTTATTCTATACATGAGATTCATGACTATAAACATTACAAATTTTGAGAAATTGTCTCAAGTTTAAGTTTATTTTTTATCAAAATGAAAAATTTTCGGAACCATTATGGGACATCCGTAAAATTTAATTTGAGTCGGAATTAAGGATAATGAATCAAGGATTGTTAATCAAGAAATTCCCCCATCAAAATCTGCTTTCAATAGCTGGCTTGAAAACTATAAAGACTGTAATTTTTTTAAATTTAATTTATAAAAAATATTTAAATAAATTCTATTTTCAAAAATTTGTCTCAAAAATCAAATAGAAAATGCTAATTATTTTCTGAACCAAGATTGGGCAGTCGACTTTCTTTTAATTTTCCTTTGAAGAGTGAGAATGCCATACATTAATGCTTCAGCAGAAGGTGGACAACCTTTTTTGAAAGAAAAAAATTACTTTTTTTATCCACTTAAACTCTCAAGCTAGTCAAACAAAAAAAAATTTAAAAAATTTTAACTCTAAAATAAATATTTTTTTTATAGTTAAAATTTCCAGTCATTAAGTTCTTAAATTTTATCTATTTTAAGACTTAGTCTTTCATATAGATCTAACATTTACCTGGTACGTAAATATCTACTGGTACAATTCTATCACATCCACGTACGACAGAGTAAGAATAATGATAATAACCACCACCATTAGCACAACTTCCCATCGAAATAACCCACTTTGGAGCAGGCATTTGATCATATACTTTTCTAAAAGCAGGAGCCATTTTATTACAAAGAGTGCCGGCTACTATAATGCAGTCAGCTTGACGAGGACTAGCACGAAATACAACCCCAAATCTGTCCATATCATATCTTGGTGCAGCGATGTGCATCATTTCTACAGCACAACAAGCAAGACCAAAGGTCAACGGCCAAATTGAACCACGGCGTATAAAATTCATCAAATCATCAATCCGAGCCATTGTATATTGCATTTTATTAAATTTAAAATCTAATTGAAACGGTGAGAATTTATAAGGCTTTACGCCTTTCTCTAGTTTTTCAGCAACTTGTAGATTTTTTTGAGACTCAGTCTCTTGATTACGAGTAATTCTTATAAAAGAAAAATTTCAAATAATTTAAATTGAATATTTTCAAAAATTTTGTTTGATTTAAATTACTGGATTATTGAATTCCGAGAAGCTAATAATGGAACTAGACTATTTGATTTGGTCCCTACAGATGAAAAGGCTATCAAATTTTTTGATAATACTTTACCCACCGTCATTTTATTTTAGCGATTAAATTTTAATATTAAAATTAACTTTCTTTATTTTTAGCCCATTTATATGCTAAAGCCTTTATACACGAGATGTTTCTATAAATAAGTTTTTTTTAAATATTGTTAAGTAAAATTTTAGCTTGTTTTTATTTATTAAAATAATCAAAATTGGAAAAGATTAAATTTTAATCTTAAGTACTTTAAAGGAGAAATTGTTTAAAGCTTTAGCTAAAAATTCCTTGTTTATCGAATATGCACAAAGAAAAATTAGTGATTCAAAATTAACAAGCCGAAACCAATTGTTCATTAATAAATTTAAGCTAATCTTTAAGGCAAACTCATTCTGTTTAGTCAAGATTTATCTTTCAAATGCCATAACGTTACTAAGAGGTTTTTATTTCGTAATAATGAAATAAAAATTCATCAGAAATTGCTAATAAATGTAAAAGATAATTTCCGAAAAATAAAAAAAAGCAATATTCAACAGGTTTCCATTAGAGTTAACAGGCAAGAGTTTACGGTATAATTTTTTAGTATTTTTGAATTTTTACTTCGTATAATAAAATTTTTTCAAAAAAAATGGTCTCCTTGAATTGTAGTGGTAATTATTAGATTTAATTAGAAATAAAAATCATTAAGATAGGTGAAATCAGAAAGAAGCTATTAGACTGGACATTTAGGAGTACGACTACAGCCTATGATTTGGCGCAATACACTTCAAATAAATAAGAAAAATGATGTTAATATCCGGGCAGTGCAAATCTAATTTTTTCAGTGAACAAAGTTTCAATACTTTTTTTACCTAATATTTAGGATAGAGGTTAGTGTTTTTACAAAATTTTTCTTGTCAATTCAAATTCTTTCAAGCAAAATCATCCATGATTTAACAAAGAAAAAAATAAATTTGATAATTTTTTAATAGTTTTAATAATTTTATTATTTATATATTTGAAAACTATTAATGTTGTTTATATATATTTTTTTTTTAAATAAAAAAGTTTTTTACTTAAATATCGAAAAATCAACCTATTACGATTTTTTTCCTAAATATTAACTAAAAAACTTATTTTCTGTACCAAGCTTGCATTTTTGGTCTACGTTTAATTTTCTTTTGTAAAACAAGAATACCATACATAAGCGCTTCAGCTGATGGTGGACAACCTTAATAAATTAACAATTAATTTTTCTGTTTTTTTACTTAAAAAAAAAATTTATACAAATAAATAATAATTATTTGCTTTTATAGCTGCAAAGTATCCTTTTTTACCTTCTCACTTGCTTCAATTTAAAAGTAAATGTTAAATTTTTCTTTTGAAAAGTAAAATAAGAATTCGCTTTTAGAAAATTAGATAATTTACTGCAAAAAATTATTTTTCCAAATACAGTCTGGCCTCGATTTTGTTAACCCTCGAAATTTTTAACAGTTTTGAAATAATCCTTTTAATTTTTTACTCGAATTTGTAAACGTTTGATTTGTTAACATTTTGAACGTCGTCGAGACAGTTAACAAAATCGAGGTCAGACTTTACTTTTGTTGTTTGAAAGTAACTTTTGTTGAGTTTAAGCTACTAATACTACTCTTAATATAAAATTTTGAATTTTGATTTTTTATTTTCAATTTATTTTAAAAAAGGAAATTCGTATTATACTTACCGTATTTCCTCAAATACAAGCTGCTTTTTTTTTTGGTTATAAAAAATCACTCACTTAAAAGAACAAATAGCTTATATTTGAATGTTTAACAGAAATAAAATAAGATAAAAAATTAATATTATTGGTATTATAACTTATTTAAATCTAGTAATGGTAATTTATTAAATAAAACAATCTGTAAATCGAGTCATGCTTAATTTTTTTTTTGCCTCAAAAACTCACTTAGTGCTTTTATTTGAGTGTTATTGTATTCGAGGAAATACGGTGATGGTTGAAAGTAGATTTTTTCGTTTACTTAAGTAATTCTATGAGACTTCTCAAATGACAACTTAAACTTCTAAATAAAGCCTCTATAGTAATTATTTAAATTTTTTAAATACCTGGTACATAAATATCGACTGGAATAATACGGTCACATCCACGTACAACTGCATATGAATAATGATAATAACCACCACCATTAGCACAACTTCCCATTGAAATAACCCACTTTGGAGCAGGCATTTGATCATATACTTTTCTTAAGGCCGGTGCCATTTTATTAGTGACTGTACCAGCAACAATGATACAATCAGCTTGACGAGGACTGGCACGAAATACGACACCATATCTGTCCATGTCATATCTTGAAGCAGCGATGTGCATCATTTCGACAGCACAACAAGCAAGACCAAAAGTCAATGGCCAAATTGAACCACGTCGAACAAAATTCATTAAATCGTCTAAACGGGCCATAGTGTAATCCATTTTATTTGATGCAAATGACATTTGAAATGGAGAGAATTGGTATGGTTTTACATCTTTCCCTAAATTTTCAGCTACTTGAAGATCTTTTTGAGAGCTTGACTGCTGGGAGCGGGTAATTCTTTACAGGAAAATTATTTAAAAATGTGCTAGATTAATTTTTTTTATCTAAAATAAATTACTGTTTCAAAGTATTTGATGCTGGTGTTGTAATCATTAAACTAGCAGCTTTGTTATTAAATAAAGATAATGGTGCTAAGGCCATTTTTTTCGATAACAATGAGCTAACAGCCATTCTTTTTAAATTTGTAACGACCTATAACCTAAAATTAAAAATTATCAATGCCTAATTTGATAAAAAAGGGTCCTTAACTAAACCAAAGAAAATTTATTACATAAAGCATAAAATATATAAAACATAAAAAAAAAGTTCATATTTTAATGCAGAAAGCTTTTTTTTTTTGGAAAATAAATAATTTGAAATTGAGTTAAGTAAATGCATTCAAATTTTTGCTTATAATTTCGAGAATAATGTAAAGAAGCTAGTTGAATTTAAATATAATTTTGCTATTTTGGCTAAAAAAAAATTAACAGAATTAAAAGTAATTGAATAAAAAATATATATTGCCAGGGATGGGGATCGAACCCATGCTCACATTCGTGAATTGGATCTTAAGTCCAACGCCTTAACCACTCGGCCACCCGGGCTTATTTATAATACTACATAATTTTTGCAAATAAGATTCAAAATTTTTATTTTTAAATATATATCATTTTATTAATACTCAATTTTACTTTAACAAAAATCTATTTTGATTTAGAGTTTTAATTTTTTTTCAACGAGAAAAATCTGATTCGATAATTTCATAATTTTTATATTGATTATTTTTCGCGATTTTTTTCAGAGATTTTAGGGTTCTAAATCGATTGTTTCGTATTTAGAATTAAAAAAATGATCCAGAACAAAAAAGGTCCTTAAATTGGTTTGACTGCATTTACACGAACGAAGAATGCAACTTAAATTAGCAAAATATTTTCAGCAAAAAAATATAGTGTAAGCGCAAAAAAAATTCTTAATCAAATATATGAGGACTATTGGGCAGAATTTGTGAAAGCGAAATTTTTTATTTGGGTGATTTTTTGTGACAGGGGTGAGCAATTAAAACCGAGTCCTTGAATCAACCATGTTCGCTAATTTTTTCAAAATCCCAGGTCCACCAACTATGGACTCGAACCATTATGCCAAAAAAAATTTATTTTATTTTAAGTAATTCATATTGATGGCCAAGTATAACAACTTGGTGATAATTCGCAACTATGAATCTATTTATTTAAATATTAAAAAAAAATAGTCTGATTTTTCATTTGGCGTGTTTCTTTTTAAGATATCTGAGCCTATTGTAAGTGAAATAAACTATTTAATAAATAAGAATAAAAAATATATATTGCCAGGGATGGGGATCGAACCCATGCTCACATTCGTGAATTGGATCTTAAGTCCAACGCCTTAACCACTCGGCCACCCGGGCTTATTGATTAATAGAAATTAAATTATTTTAACAAGTCTAAGATTTTTTTCTTTTTTTCTTCTCCTCTTAAAAAAAAAAGACTAATAAATCATTAAGCCCGGGTGGCCGAGTGGTTAAGGCGTTGGACTTAAGATCCAATTCACGAATGTGAGCATGGGTTCGATCCCCATCCCTGGCAATATTTATTTTTTATTCTTCGATTTCAATCCTTATATTTTGAGAAAAATTTAGTTTAAATAATCGAATAAATACCTCGACTCTTTATAAGACTATTTCTTATGCGAAATTTTTTGTTATTATTGACCATCCAAGTAGATCGGCGGATTTCAATTAAGAGACAGAATTTTATCTTAAATTTGAAATTTAGGATTACAATTTTTTTAAACTAAAGAGGAAATTAGAATAAAATATATAAAATTTTATAAATTTATATTTTATTATTAGAAAATCGGTATCTATAAAATAAATAAAATTTGAAAAAAAATTAAATAGTAAAAAAAATTTTAAAATGATTTTAATTTAAAAAGAAATAAACTTATTAACAAATAAAAACTTGTTTTGTTCTTTATACCGCAATTTAATTGAACTGAATATTCGACCTGAACTTGATATTCGTTTTCAAAGTATAAACCAAGAAAATCATTGGTTGACTTAATTACTACTAACTTATTTTTATTACTAATTGAGGTCTCATTTTGATCTTCCTCTAAAATTGTATCACTGTCTAAATCTTTGATTAATAATTTGTAATTATGTTGATACTTGTACTCATTTATGTAGCTTTCATAAACATAAGCTTGTATGCTTTTCATCAAGCTGACTAATTTTTCCAAACGTTCATTTTTAAGTTGCATCAAATTATTCGATGATAAGGTAATATTTAAATTGTAAACATTGATTATTTTTTTATAATCACATCTTGAAGATGATAAGGCCTCACAGGTCAAAACTCGACGATTACAAGTACACTTGGCACAATCTAATATTTCACTTTCACCATTCAATAAATTACCACAATTGTTTGAATTGTCTGATTCAATTTTGACTTCACATTGTCTACCAGTAAATCCCGGTTGACACACACAGAAATCATTGTCAAGCACACAATAACCACCATTAAGACATAAACAATTTTCATCATTTGTATAATAATCATTCGATAGATTATCATCAGATTCAGTTTCTTCAAAATTAATTGGTACAGATAAAATTGAATTGACCAAAAGACTTATCAATATAATTTTGCTTATCATTTTCTTTTTTATTTTCTGTTAAGATTTAAATTTAAACTGTTTTTTTTTGCTCAGGATTACAAGAGTTTATATAATTTTTAGTTAGTTCATGGATTTGAATGTTATAAATATTCTATTTACTTTGACTCTTAATTTCCGACAAAAAAATGTTATTATTAAAAAAATTGAATTTAATAAATAACTATTGACGGAATTATCTCATATGATAACTTTGACGACGGAAATGTTTAATTATAGAGCATGGAATTTAGTAAGAAATATTTTATTTTTTCGAAGTTTATTTCACAAGTTTTCCAAAAGAGAGAGAAATAAAAAAAAAAGTAGCACTTAAATGAGAAAAGAAAATAGAACAAGATATTCTCGAAATTGTAGATGATTATATGTTGGACATTTCCGTCTATAGAGAGAAAGAGAAAATAATTACACTAATTAAATATAATGAATTTTATAACTTGGACGTTTTTTTCGATTAACTAATTAAATTGAAAACTAAAGAATTTTATCTAATTTGCAACACCGAAATATTTTTGATTGGTCTATGAAATTATATATTTTTTATTAGATGATCAATATTTTGAAAGAAATTCAGCAGGTAGTATTTTAACGAAATTAATTGATTTATAAAGTTTTTTTTCCTCTAATGAAAGGCCCTAGATATTTGAAATATCAGTAACGATTATTAAAAGATTTTGTTAACAAGCATCTTTTCAAAACCATTGTGGCGTATTTTTCTTTTAAACTTAAAAAAAAGCTTTTCCGACTTTTCTTACGGTTACCCACAACCAAAAAAATTTTACCGTAGAAATTCATTTAGCCTTGTCAAAAACTTTTTGCCACAATAAACTTATTTTTTTTTCAACGAAAACTAATTATTCTCAGCCGGTTCATGGTTCTACGAATTTTCTTATTGATTGATTTAAGATCACAATCAAACAAGACTCTCAGAAATGTTTGAAAAAGGATCTAAACCGAATGATAGAGCTTCGTAACCTGCAGATTATTAAGCTTGCTGCGATGATTTTTTGAAATTCGTTCTTTTTATTTTATTATTAAAAAAGAAGAATTAATAAAAACTGACCAAAATTAGGTAAAATTGGTTTTTCGAATATTTAGAAATATTAAAAAAAATTTAAAACTAAAATCTGCATTAAAAAACTTAAAAAAAAATAAAACGTTCCCTTGATTTTATGAATCTTCTAATTTATGAAGTAAAAAAACTTAAACCTTTTGAAATTATGCTTATTTAAAAGTATGGAATATGGTTTCCGATTTTATGAACTCTCAAGTTTGTGAACTAAATTATGCTTTATAACCGATGTTCATAAAATCGGAGATACACTGTATTCAACAAAAATTTTGATTGGCTGATACAGCAGTTAAAATGAAAAAATGGCGTTACTGTAACCCATTACCATTACCGTTACCATTACCCAATATCGTTACCCACTACCCATCACCGTTACAGTTACCGTTACCATTACCATTACGGTTACCGTTAGAAAAAAAATTTTTTTTTCTAGATTTTTTTTTTTAGAATTTTTTTTTTTGAAATGGTTAATGGTAGTGGGTAATGGTAACGGTAACAGTAATGGTAATGGGTAACGGTTTGGGAAGGCTAACAGCATTTTTTCATTAAAACTGCTGTATGATACAATTAAATTTTTAAAGGTACATCTACAGTTAAAATTTCTTATTGTAAAGAATTATTGTTTCATCCGTACGAGGTTTTATTTGGGAAGTTAATTATTATAAACTAGTAGCTAACGCGCGGTAACATTTTAAACAAATTTTTAATGAAAATTTTAGCAAAAATATCGTAATGACTCGATAGTAGTACCGGTAAATTATTATAAATTTATAGAGTCAATAGTTTTTTTTAACATTCAATTTTAAGTCGTTTATCAAAAATTTTGACTTTTTAACTGAATTTGTGGAAAAAATTAAAATTTACGTTAAAGGTTTATTTAAAATTTTGTATTTACAAAGCATTTTTACTAAAAAAAAATTTTAAATTAGGAAACACAAATGACTTAGGACAATTAAAATTACAAAAAGAAAAATATTTAACTTAAAAAAAATCTGCTTTCATTCTCAAACAAAACTTTAAAACGCCAAGCCATTCATAAAGGTTATTATCTCGATAAAACAAAATATTTTTAAAATCTTGATTATATGATGCTACTGTTACATAAGAAGCCACGCTTGAGAAAATTTCCTTTTTCGAATATTTTCATAAATTTGACCTCGGGATTAAAAAGTATTGACAAAACTGGAATCATTGACTGAAATATTAGAAAAAGAATTCTTGCTATTGGTCTAAATTGCCAAAGTAATGCATCCAAGTAATAAAAAGCTGGATTTGTAGCCAATACTATCAAAAAATCAACAATTACCGAAAACAAATTGCTCAATACAATAAATAAATTCATCAATATAAATTGTTTGGCAAATCTTGATTGCTTAACATTAAGATCTCGTTTAACTGTATTACTAGCATTGCTAATTATATTTGCTGATGTCTGGGTTGTAAAAACATTTGTTGTACCCATAGATGATTCATTATTTGGCGTTATTTTCGAATTATTGCTTGCTTTGTTTGTTTTAGACGCTGCTTCTTTATTACTATTTCTATTTAAGCTGTCTCTATTCAATTTTAATTTAGCTATTATTTTAAAATAGGCTACTAAATTAACTACAGTCGGCAAAATATTACTTATAAAAATATTCAAAATGAATGCTATAATCATATCCTTGATGTTATCCGAATAGCCTGGTGAACAAAAGTAGACCGAATAGGTTGTATTAAAAGCATATTTTAAAACGAATGTTAAAATCAGTGATGTTATAAGTGAACCCAGGATAGAAAAGAGTATAAAACTAAGACCAGAATTCATTTTTTTGTACAAATTTATATTCTTAACTGCAATAAGCCTATAAAAGGCTAAAAGTAAAATTGAGAATGCTCTCATATATTTTAGAATACTCCATATTTGTTCGCTTAAATAGCAAAAAAATAAATTTAGTTCCAAGCTGCGAAAAGTAGGACCGCCTGTTCCAGTGTAGCAAGCATAATGAAAAACGTAAACTAAACTTACAATTATAACATTGTGCATATAAAAATACGTTCGACTACGAAACTTTTTAACTCTAAACATAAAATAGATATAGATTAAATGTACCAAGACAGCTAATATTCGTACAGCATAATCTAAATAATTGATTACGTATGATGTTGTAAATACAGAGTCAAAGTTTATAGAAAAGGTGGTGTTTAAATGGGCTAGCAAATTTGATCTTGTTGTGGTTCGATTACTCATATCGTTTTTTCTAAAATAAAGAACAAATTTTTTTTTATTTAAATAATTTATCAAAATGGTTGTAATAATTCAATAGATTTTAAAGAATTGATGAAAGGAGACCGTGTGATCTTCAAACAGCTAGCCTTAGGCTATTTTTAAATAAATAAAATAAATACATTTTAAGGAAGTTAAAAATTGAAAAAAAGTTTTTTTATTTGATTTTTTCAAAGTGTAATTTATCTTAGCCCTTAGTCTTTTTAATGGTATTTTAAAGTACAATAAAAATATGCAACAAAAGCTTTAAAAAAAATTTTCATGTCCTACCTAATAATTGCCATTAATTTGGATTCTTAAATAATTTTAGCGTTTTATTTCTAATTCCTTGAAAAATTTTTAACTGTTACGCCTTTCGTTGAATATCTTTAGAAAAGCTTATACATTTTTGGTAAAATAAACCTGTCAAAAGCCAGAAAATGGCACTAGATTTAAAATTTGATATATTTGAAAAAATATCATTCCAGATTTAATCAAATAAAATAAAGGTCAAGAATCTTACCGAGTCGAAATTGAAGAAAAATTTTATTTGATTTATTCTCTTAAGACTTTGTCTTAATTTTTGAATCTTATTTTGACTTACCGTAAAAACTGTATCCATAAAATATCTACTTTTCAGATTATTTACAGTAATTTATCAATTTATTACTTACAATCTTTCATCTTTTTTTAAAATGCTTCATTTGTTTTTATTTTGTTCCTTCAAAATCGATGAGTAAATCAACTTGATTTTTGTACCATGGAACAGCTCACTTTTAATTCCATGGCACCAAAAAAGAATTTTTAAAAATCATTAGAATTATCTTATAAATATATAACATTAAATGGCATTTCGTCTTAAAAAGATAAAATTTTTGGGGGATGAAAAAACATTTAAAAAATTTTTTAACCGCTATTCTTAGCTTTTTAAATATATTTTAAATTGTGGTTTCAATTTTTTCACCCCTTATAAATGTTCGATTTTTTAGAAAACATGCCAAATTAAAATTTTTATATTATAAATAAGTACTTAAGATATAAAATGATGTTTTCTTTCGAATAAATTTGAAACTATTGGTGACAAAAACATGATTTGTACCGTCATTTTTTACTATCAAAAAATGTTTACATGCATAGAATTGTTACATGGTACAAAACTGACAAGAACAATTTGTACCTGGTACTAAAAATGGGATTTTACGCTATATGTTGGCTTATGAAACTTGTAATTTTTTTTACTGAGCCTTCTAAAAATAATATAAAAATGAATAAACCAAACAAAAAAGTTCCATAAAATCAATTTTTAATTCAAGGCGAATAGGTAAAAATTTTAGTCAACAGAAAATTTTTAAAAAAAGTTCATTTTTGAGCTAAGGGCTTTTTTGCGCTAGTATATTCACATATATACCAGTTCACCTACTACAACTACTACACCTATTTATCTTTACAACTTAATTTTAAAACATTTTCAGAATATTATTTAAAGAAATCAGAAAAATTCAAAATAGATCTAAAAAACACTTTTTCTACATATTTATAAACTGAATTTCTAGAATTATATCTCTGTATTTTAAAGAATAGGTTTGATAAAATTCCTTTGAATTTAAGCTGAAAAATGACTGATGCAATTGAATATGCTACATTGGTGAAAAATTTTTCGATGCGATGATATTTTTTAGATTTAAATAAAATTTTTTAATTTCAAGTTGAACATTTCTTGAATTGATTGGTTTCAAATTAAGTCTGGTATGGATGATGAATTAGAAAGATCTGGATGCTAACGCATTTTTTAATAAAGAAAACGTCATAGAAACAATTTATTGGTAAGGAATGGATTCAAAATCATTCACAAAAAAAATATTGAAAAAATAATTATAAAAATCAAATTGATAAACAAAATTAAGAAATAATTTACTTACCTTCAAAAAAATTTAATTTTTAAATTAAATTTTACCTATTTTTAATTCTTTTTCATTAATTAAAGTCCCTGTTATCATAAAACTAACTGATTCATGAAATTTCTTTGGTTAAGGAATAATTAAATTTTATTTATTAAATTTCAAATCAATACTAATAATAAATTGCGTCATAGAAAAATAGTGAAAAAGGCCTTTTTAAGATTTTAATAACTAGAACTACTACTTTTCTGAATCATTAAAAAGTGTAGTTCAATACATTTTTTTAAACTGTTAAAGTTTTAATTATTGAAATAATCTTAAAAGGATTTTTATTTTTACAAATATGATTTCTGTAAAAAAGAACTTCCGTTTAAAAGCTAAATTCATTTTAAATTTGGATTGAAAAAATAGAGAAATAAGACTGTTGCGTCGTCAATCTGCTTTTCGTTCAAGATCAAATTTTTGTTAAATAATTGTGTAATTCACATCAAACCGGAAAGTATGCTAGCGGCACTTGAACAATTTTAAAAAATAATTTATCAATTTGTTTTTTGAAATTTTCGCCTTAAAAATCATTAAAACAAAACAAAAATTTTGAAAGCTAATTTGGAAAAAACTAAAATTTTGGACTCAAATTTTAAAATTGAAAATTTAAATACAGCTACCAAAAAAAAGTGGCAATTCTTCTCAAAGGTGGTAAATTGATTTCAATCAATTTAGAAAAAGAGGCTAGACTACCAGGAAGGATTATTAAAAATGTGCCCAATGAATGTTTTTTTATTGGATAGCTTTTGATTTTGTTTAATTTTCAAAATAGCTAAGTATTGAAGCAGCAGTTTAGCTAAAAATCGCTTATATATTATTTTGAACGCGTTTTGAAATTTTCATTCATTTTGGAAACTAAAATATCTTTAAAAAATTTTTTTAGACATCTGAACATCAAAGTTTTCATTTTTTGGCTTGGAAAAAATCTCAAAAAATAAACTTCGAAATTAACGTTAAATAAAATAAAAATAAAATTTATTTAACGTTAATCCTTACTGTTTTAGATGTCTCTGCACAATTTATAAATAAATGCCTTTTGTAAGTAAATATTTTAAAACTTTTTAATTATACTCGAACAGTTTTATCGTAAAAATATTTTTGAATTCTAAACAAAAAAAACTAACGTTAGCAACGTTAAAATTTTTGAAATGTCCAGGCCATCTCGAATTTGATTTATCTTATACAAAAAAATACCGAATAAATAAAGATTCAAATCGCTTAATTTGATGAATTTAGTAGATTGGAATCTTATCCAAATGTATGCCATATTACCTCTTACAGAGATGCATTTTGTTACGATCAAAATTTTCGAAATTAAATGCTGCTTAAAACACTCAAAAAATGATTTTTTTTTAGATTAATGCGGCATTAAAAGTAGAATTTGAAAAATCTTTTGTAAAGAAAAACCGAAATTTTCAAAATTAAATGCATCAATAAACATTTTTTTTTTAATATTATTTTAGAATTTAATTTTTCTATTAAACTTTTGTCATTAAAACTCGAAATTAAAAAGAAAATGATTTAAAATTCAATAATATTTACTGGTAATGATTAAATCAATTTGGTGAAAAGGCTGAATTATGCTTGAATTTTAAAGTTAAATCTTCGAAGTTCTAACTAAAAAAAGCTTTTGAGGGAAATAAACAAGCCTGATTCACAAAAATACAATTTTTAGTATACTTCAGTTAAGTCAAAATGTTTATTTTTATTAACTTTTTAGAGTCAATAAAAATAATAAGGAATCCGAAAAATTACTTATTTTTTCAAAATTTCGAAAATTTACTGAGATATTATAGCTTTATTTTAAATCTTATTTAATTCTTATTTAAAAAAGTAAAGCTCAAAATGAAAAAAGAATTTGAAATTCGTGTCCTCAATCCTCTATTTAGTCAGAAAATTTCTTTTGAAAAATTACAAAAAATTTTTTCGATTCGATTCGATAAAATTTCGATTTAAAAGATTTTTTTAAATAGATTCCTTTTTCCTTATTCAAAACTGAACAAAGTTAGGGGAGTCGATTTTTGATTTTGGTTTTTAAATTTTCAAAAAAATTAAATAAAAATAAAGACTATTTTAAAAAACTTTAATTTATAAACACTAAACCTAAAATATTATTTACAAAATTTCCGAAAAATTTTGTAAATGATTCCAATTAAAATCAAAAATCAGAAAAAATGTTTTTATGAATATGAAGAGGATAAGGGTTTTAAAAATTTTTTTCCAGAACTTTTTATTTTTTATGTTGATAATTTAGACTAATATTGACAAAAAGTAAAGATTTGTGCAATTAAGTCCAAAATGATTATTACCATTATATAACTTATTTTACATTTTTCAAAAACTTTTTGAAAACAATCAACGATCATTTGAATGATCCAATATTTTTTTGTCATACTAGAAGTTGATTAGGCTAAATGAAAAGCTGTTTAAGATTCAAATATTTTTCAAAAATCAAAAAAAGAGAAAATGTTAAGTTTATTTTTAGTTCACATGTTTTCAAATCTTTACCAGTGTTATTTCGTAAGAATTTTAAAATATTGCAAAAAAAAGCAAATAATTGCAAGTTTATATTTTAATTAAAGTACCTTTTCTATGAAAAGTAAATTTCATGCCAAATTCATATTTATCTTTTTTATTTAGATTATTTGAAATTATTTGAAATATTTTTCTCTTTCACAAACAAAGATGTCCAAACAACAAGACCAAAAAAAGAAACCTCAACAAAAAGAGGACAATTTACAACAAGAAAAACTAATTGCTATCGTTTTACTAGATAGTTATACAAATAAATTCGAACCATTAAGTTCTTATCGAGCTGAATGTCTACTACCATTAGCCGGTGGCAAGACTCTACTTGACAATAACATTCAATTTTTAATTGAAAATGGTGTCGAAGAATTATTTCTATTTTGTACTAAGCATCATCAACAGATCAGAAATCACATCGAGGAAAAAAAGTGGCGCAAACAAATTGAAATTCATTTTTTATATAATTTTAAGTGCCAATGTTTTGGTGATGCTATGCGTGAGATAGATGCTAAGGGTTTAATTAATTCAAATTTTATTCTTGTCACAGCGCCTGGTTTTATTAGCAATATAAGTCTAAAAGAACATTTGGAAACCCATAAGCAATTATGTAAGACTGATAAGAACACATTGATGACCATGATGTGTATGAGTAAACAAAACGATCTGACTTATTTAAATGAAAATGATCAATCAAGCACTTTGATTGTTCATAATAATAATCGTAAAATATTACACTATGACAATATAACATCTAGGGAATTTTCAAAAGTTACTAAATTTCCTTTTAGTGTTCTTGAAAAAGCGTATGATTCAGGTAAGCAGACCGTGTCTCAACAAGCTGTCGATACAGCCAATGCTAAATTTAAACTCCAACAAAAACAAACTCAATTTACTTTGAATGCAACTAGTGGCTATCAAGGCGGTAGTGTCGATACTGTTCTACACTTAAAAAAAATTCAAAATAGAAATGATTTAGTCGAATCTCAAATTTACATGTGTAGTCCTTATGTTTTGCACATGTTCACAGATAATTTTGATTATGAATCAATGAGAGATTTTGTTCATGGTGTCCTAGCCGATGAAGAAGTGTCAGGCTATACCATTTACATTGACGAATTTAAGCAAAAGTATGGTGCTCATTTTAGTTTAATTAATAGTCTCAATTCTTATTATAATGAGACTATGAAGCTTTTACAAAGAGTCGATTTAGTTTTAGATTATTATACACGTGTTAAATATCGTCGTCTTTTAGACAGCATAAATGTCCATTTGGCTAAAAATTCAACAATGCCAACAAGTAATTCAAAATTTATGAGAAATGTTTTTGTCGATTCGAATACTAAAATAGGCGAAAATTGTCATTTAGTCAATTGTTTTATCGGTTCGAATTGTTTAATTGGTGATAATGTTAAATTGACGAATTGTATTATTTGGCCAAATAGTAAAATAGGTAGTAGTACAATCATAAATGGCTCTTGGTTAGGATCCAATTGTAAAATTGGAAATGATGTACAAGTACCTGAGAACACTTTGTTCAGTGATTATTGTAAAGTTAAAAACAATACGAAAATAACAGAAAGAGCTGTTTATTATACTAAAGAAGCTGAAAAATTAAAAGCTAAACAAAAGACTACTGATAGTCACACGGATGATGAAAAAGATAAAATTGAAAATTTGACAAAAAATTTTCAAAATTTAAATCTTGATGTTTCTGAAAGTAATTATGTCAAATATATCCTAAATAATAAAGCTTTAACTGAAACTGATGACGAGGGTGATGATGAATTTTCCGACGAGGATTACGATAATGAAGAAGAAGAAGATGACGCTTCAGTATCTTCGGCCCGTTCCGAGGAACAAAATATTCGTAATGACACTAGTAAAAATAATCACTTTTTAGTACTTAGAAAAAGAGTTAGAAAAGAGTCGAGATCTGAGTCAAGATTACGTAAACAAAATCAATATTGTTCAGATTTAGACATGAGTTGTATGAGTTCGAATGAGCTTGATTCAAGTTCGGACGAGGATGACTTTGACAGAGATGATTCAGATATTGAAAACGAGTCAGAGGATGAAGAAACAAATGCACATGAAGACGAAACAGAAACATTCTTTAAAGAAGTAGTCAGTTTATTAAGAAGTGCACTTAAGGAAAATTTAGAATCATCTAATGTAATTTTAGAAATTAATTCACGTAAACATGCTAATGGTATTCAAATAGATGATGTATGTTATTATTTAGCAAAGGCTGTTCTAGACTTACCAATAGTTTTATCGGGTATTAATAGAAATAAAACTCTTAAGGAGCAACAAGAAGCAGGCCAAAAGTTAGACTATTTAACATCATTGAAAAGTTATCTTAAAAAATTTATTCTCATTATACAAAATTATTATACCAAAACAAAACAATCACAGCGTATATTTCTAAATGCATTACAAGATTTTTTTATTGAGACTAGAGCACATTCAGATCAGGCTCCAAATTCATTTTTGGATGCTAATTATGTCAAGGCTATACATTATATGTATAATGATTTGGAGATATTAGATGAGGATATTGTTATTGAGTGGTATGATAAGCAAGTGGAATTTTTGAAGTCCAGTCAAAATGCTGATTTGGAAAAAATGGATCCACAACAGCGAATTCAAGCAGAGAAAATTATCAGAAAAGCCTATTCAATTACAAAATTAAAAGATTTTGTTGATTGGCTTAAACAGGATGATGACGATGACGAGGACGAGGAAGACGATGAGTAGAAAAAGGCATTTTTTTATTTTAAAATTTAGTTTTATTTAAAATAAATATTAATAAAATTCATAACCATATTAATTTTGTCTTTTCTACTTTATACTGCGAGCTGATTTCATCATTCTTATACATGAAAGTTCGCCAGATATTCGTTTTCGTACGAAACCAACTACTTTTAAAGAGGCATAAAAAAAAATTATGCGAAAAAGATTTTCTTTTTTTTAAATTTTCAATATTTTTATGTGTTTTTTGTCAAAATAACATATACAGTAAAACCTTGCTTAGAAGCGGTAGAAAAATATTCTGTTTTTTATAGTTCCAAGTTAGTTTTGGCACGCGAAGGTCCTGGCCGCTGGACCGTAAAAATAAGTGGCGTGAGGACCCATAAACAATACGTGATATAGTAAATTCTGGCGTGACTCTTTTAAAACTTAGTTTTCGGTGAAAATTAATTTACAAAATTCAGATGTGATTGGTGCATAAATATTTATCACTTTCGAAATATCACAATATTATCGGTTTCATCCTTTTTAAATCATCAAAGCTTGCTGCAACCAATTTTGTAATGGTTTTAAAACTTAAAAAGATCGTTCGGAATAGGCATTTTTTAAAAGTTAAATGAAAAAAAAAATGAATGACGTAAACCCATGGCTACGGCACTGTACAAAATAAAAGAATTGTATAAACTTAAACTAAATTCTTTGATAGTGATATTTACTTCGCCTCAAAAACATCTAAAGAATATAAATAAAAATAAAAATCATCTTTCGTCAAAAATTTTGGCTCGCTATTTTCAAAATTGTTTTAATTATGATAGAAAATTAAGCTAATTTTTTCAAAAAATTATTATGGAAAAAATAACTTCTTTATTAAAATTACAATACACAGACACATCATTTGAGACATTGAAATTTTACCTTTTAGGAACTATATCCTCAATAATTGTTTTTTATTTTTCTTTCTATCAATTTAACGATGTAAGTTCCTCGTTAAAAACGATGCTTTTCTCAATAATGCTCACTATTATCTCATTAAACATGAGTACTTCACCGAAATTTCGTTGTGTAATGGCACTAGTAGTCTTTAATTTTGTTTCCAGTTCGGGAAAAATAATACTCACTGGCAAAGTAATGAAAGACATTGTCAAAGGACCCATAAACAATACGTTCAAAAATTCAGCTCAAGCTTATCAAACTGCCATGTGTCAATATAATGTCTATAAAAAAGTAGCTGAAATATCTAAAAAAAGGCAAGAAGCAAGACGAGGTTTTATGGATAAATTTAAATTAGGCATACAACAAATCAAAGCTAAAAAACAAGCTTTAAATACTTTATCCAATGGTATAAAAAATGAATTAACATCTGAAGACGACGGATCTTTCAGCAAGCATAAATTGGAAAATTTTGTCAAAAAAAATTTTGACTATGATTTTGACGTTAAAATAATTAAAAAACCGGAAAAAAAAGGCAGTTATGCTCAAAAGTATCGCGAGAAAAAAATAAAAAATTGTATTGAGATTTTTAAATCGGGTAGTAATACGTGTGAAAATGGAGCTAACTTAGTCAGTGAGGAAAATCGAGGTAAAACCTCTTTATTTACATTATCAATTTCTACTGACCATTGTAAAATGGAAAATACAGAATTAAAAAAAAATCCTAGAGCAAATTGTGAAGATGTACAACAACAATCCGACTATAATGGAATGGATAATGATTTGAAAAATTTAGATGCAGTTAATCGTAAATTAAATGAGAATTTCGATAATGACATTAAGATTAATACCAAAATGACTAATAAAAATATAATATCAAAAGATAGTATTTTAAGTGTCAAATCAGATATTATGAATGTAAAAGCTAAAGCCTCTTGGGTTTCGAGTTGTATTGAAAAAATAGCAAAAGTTGTTCAATTATTTGCCAATTTAAGTTATACATTGGTTGTTTTTAGATCGTTTTTGTATCATGGCAAATATTTAAGCGATATTGATTTCGATAATTTTTGTATAACTAAATATTTTGAGCATATTGATAATAGAAGAAGAAATTATAAGAAACCAGTGAGGACTCTATTGCCTCTAAAGCCACATGAAAAAGAAATTTTACACTTTCCATTTGCACCGTTTGTTTCAGCATATCAAAAACCTGTCGTCAAAATAAATGTTTTTTTGTATTCGTTTATGATTGTTCTTTTTTTGACATCGGTGATTTTTGATTATTTGCTTTATGATTTTTTAGATATTTTGATTCAAAATTTGGTTTTTGATATGATACCTAGAGAACCACCAAAACAAAAAAAAGAAATTAAAGGTAATTTTTTTTCAATTTAAATTTTAAAGATTTACAATGTAAAATTTAAAGGAAACAGAAAAAGAATTTTATTTAAGTTTAGAAATCTTTTATTCCTTAATCTTTAATAAATTGTTTTTTTAAATAGGCATAAGAGGCAATGGTTCGGTTGCCAGAATGTTGCAATCAATGTTTAATGGGACAAATGAAGAAGAACAGTTTTCTTACAAAGAAATAAAAGAAATTGACTGTACTCCTATTATAACCAAAATGGGATCAAATGAAATAATTGTTTTAACTCAGCAAATTATTCTTTTAGTACTCTTGATCGTTCTTGAGTTGTACGTAAAACGATTCAATCGTAATATATGCGCTTATTTTTACCCGAAAAGAGAGAAAAAACGAATTTTATGGCTTTTTAATGAGTGTATTAAACGAAGAGAAGCTTTTTATCAAAATGCCAAAGAAAGAATTTATATTCAGGTTCAAAATGACTTGATGACATCAAAAGATAAATTCAAATTCTTGAAAAAATTTAAAGTTTTTTCAAATTTATTTAAAAAATTAGAAAAATTTCCTTTATTTAAAAAATCATGTGATATTTGTGACAAAAAGAAAAAAATTCAAATATTTGCTTGTAAATTGTGCGGCGTTAATTATTGTGATGAGTGTTGGTTTGAATACGAACAAAAATGTGTCGGATGTTCACCTAAATTTACTGAAACCAAAAAAAATGAAGATTAATTAAAAATAGCGGACTGATTAAATTTTTTTGATCAAATACTCATATTTTACTAAAGAATAAAAATAAGCATTAAAATTTTTTGAATATTTTGACAACTTTTTAAAAACTAATTTTAGGGGAAATTAATAAAAGCGGATTTTTCTAAATTTTAAAAGGTAGTACTAGCGATCTCTAAGGTTTTTCAATTCATGCTTTTTTCGCTAATATTTAATTTTCTATCTACATTAAAAATTAAGTTTTGGTTGAATTGATTCAGCTTGAACTCCTAAATAAGATTAATTTAAGAGCCATTCGTTTCTGAGTGATATATAATCTTAGTATTCTTTTACTATTAAAATAAGTTAGGTGGTTTTCGATGTTTTATTTAATACTGGTAGAACCATTTCAAATCTTTTAACCCCAATCCATTCGTCGAACTAATCTAAACGATCATACTGGTGAATTTAGAAAAATTGATCTTAAACTATCAATCTTAAAAAATTAGTCTTTGAAATAAAAAAAATTAATAGATAAAAAAGATGTTTTCGTAGTTATGACTAAAAATATGAAAAATGGATAAAAAAAGTTATGATGAAATTAAATATGATCATTGTAGAACTCGATGCGTTGAATCTATTGGTAAAAGGGTTTGTTCATTAGAAATCAGATAACTGACGAAAATCACTAAAAATTTTACATTCGGCTCTTAGAAAAACCTTTTTGCCATCGATTACCAATCGATTCAACTCATCGTGTTCAACGAAAATCATTTTTGATCTCTTTAAAAATCAGATTAATTCACCAGAATTTATTTTTTTCCAATTAAATTTTTTATTTCACCTATCTTTTTCTTTTTCAAAAAAGTTCATATTATTTGTGAAATAAATGGTCTTATTATTTTTTAATTCAAAAATTTCAAGTGGACTCCAGTCGACTTAAGAAAATAGTCAGCCGAGTCGACTCAAGTTGGCTGAAAAAAAATGCTCAACACCAATATAGATAGCAAAATATATTATATTATTTTTAAAGTGCGTAAGATATTTAGGCAGCATAAAAAAAATTAAAAAATAAATATTGCCAGGGATGGGGATCGAACCCATGCTCACATTCGTGAATTGGATCTTAAGTCCAACGCCTTAACCACTCGGCCACCCGGGCTTATTGATTTAAAGAAATTAAAATTATTTTAAAATTTTATAGAATTAATCAAAACCAATAATCTACTTGTTTTACATAAAAACTGCTAAATATTTTTGCACCTTTCAGGAAGAGATATTTCTAATAGATACTACCTTACTTAAAAATAAATTCACGAATGTGTTAAAAAAATGGTAATTTTCTACACATTTCACGAATGTATATTCTGGTTGTAATTTTGTCCTCTTAAGGTCTTAAACTCTCAGTATCATGAATTTCTTTGATTTCATTCAAATGAATATTATGTATTTTATTTCCTTTTATGATTTAAAAAAGAATCTTTCTGTTAAGACTAAAATTAAATTCTGAATGAAATCTTCAAGCTTGCCATAAACTGAAAATAGAAAAGAACAAATAGCAAATAACTCATAAGCTCTGAATTGAATTTCTAATGAGTAAATATATTTACTAATAAGTAAGCCCGGGTGGCCGAGTGGTTAAGGCGTTGGACTTAAGATCCAATTCACGAATGTGAGCATGGGTTCGATCCCCATCCCTGGCAGTATTTATTTTTATTTTAAAAACGTACTAAACTTAAACAGCCTCTATTCAAATGATTATTCTCATAAATCGTTACAATTTGTAATCGATTTTTTTATACTTATAACACTTAAATGGTAAGTTTTTTATCCAAGTTTAATAACTAGCTTATATGTTTTAATAAAAATTTCGAAAGTTTAACTTTAAAGATTATTACTAGGTATTGTATAATATCTTTTGAATTATATTATTTATTATTATCTAATATTAAATCCTCAACTTGATTATTGAGCCCCCAAAACCTAAAAAAAAAAAGAATTTTTAGTTTAACAATCATCGTTAAGATTTATTTAAGATAAAATATTCAATTTTAATTATTAAACTGATCATATTTTTTAAGTAATTTTTATCCAGAAAAGGCAAATATATTTATAAGTTTTATTTTTAAAAAGCTCTAATCCTCTTTTGCGCTAAAATTTATTGGATTCAATATAGAAAATTAAGCAAATATTAAAAGAAAATGTTTTCCAGCGTTAACTAAATTAAAAAAAAAGTTTCTGGAAAATAATACAGTTTTAGTGATTTTAAAATACCAAGAACTTTCAACCGTAGAGGAATATTTTTCCAGAGAAAATTTTTTAAATTATTTTCTCAAATGATTTATTCTACAGCAAAGGTTTTTTTTTATATTAAAATCCAATTGGTAACTTTTTATTTTAGGTTTTAGGATCGTGCCTCATTCGCCGCTTGAATTTTTTTAAATTTTCTTATTGGAATATTTAAAATAATGCAACATTTATAAAGTGAAAAAAAAATTTTAAATTTTGAAAAAATAGAAAACTCATGTCAATATTATTAAAATTCTCTCAATCTAATATAATAGATTCGATAGTATTTTCAGTAACAAGAAACTTCAAAAAAAACTTATGATATTTTAGTTCGAATCTTAATTTAAAGACATATTTGTTATTTATTAACAATCACAGTTTGTAAAGAATCGACATCTCATTGACCTTTTCAAAACACATTTTAAACAAAAACAAAATGCCAATTTCTCCTGAATCTTTAAGATATTAAATAAAAAAATTGTATATAATTAAACCGCAGGCTCAATAAATTTAGAACAGTATCTAGCACTCGTTACCTTAGAAGAAGGGTTATATCGTTTATTACAAATATTAACGGTAGATTGAATTTTCAAAAAAATTGTAATCTTTACGAATCATTTTTTGGTGGCTGGTTTCTGTGTATAACAACTTAGGCTAAAGTTGTTATACACAGAAATTGTATAACAACTAAGGGTAAAGACTCATATATCTGACTTAGAATCCAAATAGTGAATACGACTTTACCTGTTATAAAATTTTTATTATAGCAAAATAATCCTCAAACTATCTAAAAAAACCTTTTGCTGTTTTATTTTTTGTTTCACTTTTTTTTTAGTGATAAAAGGCTAACGTATTTTCTTGTACTTTTTAATTCGGGTGCTTTAATTTGACCAAATTTACGTAATAATCAAAAGTCTTTTTCGATAGATTATAATTTAGAGAGCTTAAACTAGGCTGTTAACAAAATAGGTTGTAAATTTTTTTAGTATTGACAACCTTAAGATTGGTTTTAGTTTTTTCTCTTGCCTGTATAAATACCTTCCAACCTTTAAGTTGCCAATACTAAGGTTGTAAATTCCAATTTCCAACCTCTTTCATTAACAATGTAGACTGTCTATATGTTTATATTAAGCATAAAATATTTTCAATTTGCAAAATTTTAAGGATTTTTTATGGCATATGCTTTTGTAATAGAAGCTAGTGATAAAATTAATAGAAGTATTTTCAGTTACAAGACTTTAAGTTTTTCTTTCGTGTAGAGGCTTCTTGATTCCTTGTTCAGCAAAGTTCAAACAAATAACATTTTTTGGCAATTAATTATTTTTTCAGAGTTTTTCCAATAAAGTCATATCATCCTGACAATTAAAAGAATTTTTGTTTTAAAAAATTTAATTTTTTGGAAACAATTTGTTGTTCTAAAATGTTAAGAGAATAACTTAAAGGCTTCTCGATTTTTTTCCAACTTTACCTCCTATTTTTTTTGTTTTACCAGAATCAGAAAATGTCTTTAAACTGGTCAAAGCTTTCAATTAATTATCAAGATTTTAGAGCGTTTTGAAATGTTTTTCTATCACGACCACTTACTTTTTATTGCACGAAATATAAAACAGTTACTTTGACGTAAAGTTTAATATAAAAATTTTGAAAAAAACTAAAATACTAAGAAAACAATAGTTTTGAAAAAATGAAAGCTTGGCGGCAAGTTCACTACTGGATATTGAAGAAAATCTCTTGAGAGATGCAACATAAATAAAAAAATATATATTTTTCAAAATGCTAGAAAAAAAACCTTATGTTTCTCTAATTAAAAGTTTTCTATCTAGTCGACTTAAACAAAATTCTAGTTTTTTTTTTATAAAATATCAACCTATAATTTTAAAATATTAATCAAAATTAAAAAGCTTTCAGTCTTATGCTCTAATGGTTAGAAAACCTTATTATCTAATTATCTTTAAAAACTTATTTTTTAATCAATAACTTTTCAACAATAAAATACTATTTTAAAGAACCTTTTAATTATTAATTTCAAAGTATCGTTTTCTTTGTGTATGTTGTTGTTGCTGAGCAGTTCCAAATTATTTCAAGCAAAATAATTTTAAGTCTCTTTTTATTTTATTAGAAATTTAATTTCGAGATAAGTACTTGACCCAATATTCGACGGAAGTTCAAAAATTTTTTTTAATAATTTTTTTTTAAATCCCTAGAATTTTTACGAATAAATTAAATTTAAAAAAAATAAAAAAGAGTCTTTCCATTTCGAATATGTGCTTTTATTTTTTTGAAATAATCTCTGTGTTGCATCATTTCAAACAAGAGTAATAATTTGAAATTTTTATGCTAATTAAACGAATAATAATTAATAAAAAAATTTTGTTAGATCTCTTACCCTCTTTATTTTCCATCTAAAGCTGTATGTGCAGAGTAAAAAAAAATTTATCAAAAAAAAAGCACGTACATTTTAACTTTCTTAATACAAAAGGGCCCTCTTGTGATTACATGAAAAAATAAAAATTATTCAAAAATACGTAATAATAAAGAAATTTTGCAACGAAAAAAAAAAAAAAATTAAAAGCAAATCTTTTTTTATTTACAAAGCATTTAATTTGGTTTTAAATATAAACTAACGCCTCTTGTCTTAGTCCTCAATTTCTTTTAAAATTTGCTTCACCCTAGTTTAAAACGTCACCAAAATAATTGATCATATAATGCAAAATAAAATGTGATTTTTGTTTTTCAAAACTTTAAGATAAGATTTGTTTTCTTAGCTCATACTTATTTTTAATCAAATAAAATTCTTTTATTAAAGATAAAGCTAAAGTTGTATTGTAGTAAATAGCTCAAAATAAATACAATACACTCTTTTATTTTGTTAGCATTTAAAAAATAAAAGTAATGTCAGGAAGAATACCAACGACTGAAGACACTATGAACACTAGCTTTAGCAGCTCCAATACACCTAGTATGGGACATCCAATACAAATTATTGATATCACTGAAGATCACAGGTTTAAATTAAACGAAGAAAATTTGCAATCTATCTTAAACAATCCTAAAGCAAGGCTCAAAAAAGTAAAAACATTTTATGAATTTAAAAAATTTTTTTTTTTTTTTAAATTTTGAATAACTAGGTCAGTATTGTATCGGTAGCTGGAGCTTTTCGTAAAGGAAAATCTTTTCTTTTAGACTTTTTCCTACGTTTTTTGACCCGAAATGGTCGTGATGACTGGATCGGTGCAGAAGATGAGCCATTGACTGGTTTTCATTGGAAAGGTGGTTCCGAAAGAGATACTACTGGTATTTTAATGTGGAGTGAACCTTTTATTTTGAGAAGAAATGACACTAAAGAAGAGGTTCTTATTCATAATTATAATCGAAAAAAAAATTGAAATTTTTTGTATTTTTTTTTATCTTAAGATTGCTGTCTTGTTGATGGATACACAAGGAGCTTTCGATTCACAAAGTACTGTTAAAGATTGTGCAACTGTTTTTGCTCTTAGTTTAATGATTAGTTCTATACATGTTTATAATATAACTCAAAATTTACAAGAAGACGATCTTCAACATTTACATTTGTTCACCGAATACGGTAAAATTGCTTTAGAAGACTCTCATGAAACTCCGTTTCAAGTAATTTATAAGAAAAAAAAAGAAAATTAATTAAACTTAAGGATCACACAGGAGCTTGATTTTTTGAATTAGCAAATTTTTTTTGTCGATAATTTTTCTTTAACTAAGTTTCAGGCCCAAAAGACTAAAAAAAAACATACACAAAAGAGCTAAAAATAAATTTCTTAGTATAAAGATTTGGATGAATCTTTAATTGACATTTTTCCATAAAGATTTTTCGGTTGAATTTGAAAAAAAGATTTTCGAAATATTTTTTCGGTTTGTTTATTTTCATGATTAATTTTTTCGTGACGGGTACTTTTTCTCCGATCCATATTTTACTACCTTTTTTTGTCCAGTACCCAGTAACGAATTTTTTGATTATCTTAAAAATTCAAAAAAAAGGCTTATTTTTATAATAAAATAAAAAAACAGGGTTTATTGAAAAAAAATGGTCTATGAGTTAAGTTTAAATCTCTTTTCAATATAACGAAAACAAAAATAGTCGGTAAAAAATAATGATGAGAGTTTTCGTTTGCTTAGCAAAAAATTAGTCGACTAAACTAGTAATTTTGTTGGATACCTGAAAATAACGGCGTTACTTTACCATATTACCTTGCAACGAAGTGCATTTTCCCTAAACCAGAGTTTTCGTGTACTATCCAATTTTTTGATTGGCTGAAAAAAAATTGAAAATGAAATAAAAAAGACATTTAATATTTCGAGACATTAATAAAATAAAATCGTAATAGAATAAATAGTTGAAATGAGACCAATGTTTTGAAAAAACTTAAGCGACTTTTAAATCAGCATCCAACAAAAATTCGTGAAGAACTAGTTAAAGAAAAAAAAATGAATTTTTATTAATTAATTAAATCAAGCTTAAAAAGTGATCAATTTCTTTAAAAAATAAAGAAAATAAAATTAAATTTTTTTTATTTAGCGATTAACTTTCTTGATTCGAGATTGGTCGTTTCCATACGAATATAAATACGGTTATGAAGGTGGTCAATCATTATTAGACAAACGTTTCGAGACCAACGCTAAACAACATCAAGAACTAAAGGACTTGAGAATAAATTTAAAAAAATGTTTTAATACTTTAAATTGTTATTTGATGCCACATCCGGGCTTACGTGTTTGCACAAGTCCAGAATTCGACGGAAAATTAAGAGACATTGAACAAGATTTTAAAACATATGTTAAAAAATTTGTCGAAGCTCAATTTCAACCGAATCTAACAGTCAAACAAATAAACGGACGTGAAATAACAACTTTAGAATTGTTCGAATATTTCAAAGCTTATTGTAGAGTTTTTGAAGCTGATGAATTACCAGAGCCCAAATCAATGTTAATGGCAACAGCCGAAGCAAATAATCTAGCAGCTAAAGCAATAGCTAAAGAATTTTATATGCATGCTATGGAGCAACATTGTGGTGGTGATAGACCATACATGCATCCACATCATTTACAAGCAACTAATTTACAAGTTAGAGAAGAATCGATTAAAAAATTCGATTCTGTACCAAAAATGGGTGGAGAGTCGTTAAGTAAAAAGTACCTAGATGAATTAAACTATGAAATGGATGAATTATATGACAATTATGTCAAACATAATGACAGTAAAAATATATTTGCATTTTCTCGTACAGCTACTTCCCTTATTGCTGTTATGATTTTAACTTATTTAACATCTGGTTTATTAGAATGGTTCTGGTTAGGTTCATTCTCATTTTTATTTAATTTTATATTTTGGACTTGCTTTTTCTTATTGGGTGCATGGATCTATGTCAAATACAGTGGTGAATATAAAGAAATTGGCGAATATATAGATGGTTTAGCAGATATTTTATGGAGAAGGGTAATTTCAATAATTGAAAATTATTTTTTTCCTAAAAAAAAAATTTTCAAAAAAATTATTTTTAAGATATATCAACCACTATATGAACAATTTATTCAACATGCAATCAGAGCTATGCTTAGTTATGCACCAATACAAGATGGACCATCTAGTACAGCTGGCCGAGGTGATGCCAAGAAAAAAAATTAATTATCTACATTGAAAAATCGTCTTTTTTTACCAACTTTTTATCTATTTAATTTTTTTTTTGATTTAAAAAGAAACTTAATAAATACGCCATAATGCTTGGAATTTTTTTAACTAACTTGAACCTTGTTTTTTTATTGAACTGTAATCAAAAAAAAAATTTTGTTGACTTTTGACTTTTTTTTTATTATTTTACAAGGTCCGTATTTTTTTTTACTACTTAAACTTGAAAGATTTTTAAAATTATTTTTTTTTCTTCGTTATTTGAAAATTTAAAAATCATTCAAATAAAAATTATATAATACTTAATAAAAATTAATTAATATAATGTATTATATTATTTGAAAATATAAAAAATATTTTCTAGACTAGATTAACTGCGTCCAATAGTTGGGGTCGTTGGACGACGAACTTAAATTTTTTAATTAATTAGTTGGTTCAAAGATCCGAGTTCAAATCCTCACTCTTGACTCCAAAAATTTTATAGTCATAAAATTTTCTTTGGCAAAGTTATTTAAATGTCAATATATCCAAAATCAGAATATCATTCAACGGAGTTGGAAAAAATGATGTTTGTTGAAATTGACTTATAAGTAAAATCTTATATACAGGACTTGCGTTGAAAAAAAGGCGTGAGCGTTACCGCTACCATTAATATTAGGTCAATTTGTGATATTAATTTGTTATTTCATCTTAAATCATAAATTTTCTAAGAGGATAGATTTGATTTAATGAAGAAATTAGCTTTCTTTTTTGCTGAAAAAAGTGAAATAAAATTTATCACAAATATGGTAAAAATTGGTCTTAAAATATTAAATTTTGCTCAATGCCTTTTTTCAAAGCAAGTGCTGTATTAACGAATTTCCACCAAATTAAAACATATTATTAAAAAAATTGCAACCTAGTTTCTTAAAAGCTGATAGCTAAATTTATGTGGAAAATTTCGATATTCGTGAATTGGATCTTAAGTCCAACGCCTTAACCACTCGGCCACCCGGGCTTATTGATTAATGAGCATTTTTATATATAAGAGAAGAAGAAAATAAAAGAAAAAAAACTTTGAATTGTTAAAATAATTTAATTTCTAGTAATCAATAAGCTCGGATGTCGAATGTTTCTTTAATTTGATAATCAAATATAATCGGTTTTTAAAAATCGATTGCAATCGAAATAATAGAAATTTATATTTTAAATTATATTTTTTTTAATGGAAAATTTTAGGATCCTTGAAAAAAGCGCAATTTACGATAAACAGCGCACTCGGGTGCGGTTTACGTATTTTTCAATATTTTCAAGATTTTAAGATAGCATATGAAAGAGTGTCAAAAAAGCTTCAAAATGATACCCTAAAAGTATACTATGCTAATTTTAAAAGTAATTTTTTTGATAATTTTATATTTTTTAGAATACCGCACCCCCTACGCACCCCTTTTTTTGTCCAACGCACCCCCAATTTTTTTCACGTAATCTTACTCAGTTTTTCATGCTCTATCTGAATATGGACTTCTTTTTTCATGTCCTTTATCAAAAAATGATGTAAAAATTTAATCTAAATTTGACTAATAAAGAGAATAAATCGGATTTGTTTCGTTTAAGACAAGAATAAACTGTTTAAAAATTTTAAATTTTAATTTTTTTTGTTAAAAATGAGAATTATTAATTTTTTATCTCTAATTAATTACTTTGGACGATTTTTAAAAAATATTGAGTTTTTACTCCAAATGTCATTTAAATGTATCAAATGGCTAAAATTAAAATTTAAATCGGTTTTATTTTGAATACCGCCCAAAATTAAAATTTCCACATTTTTTAAGGACATTCTATTTTTAGTCATAATTTTTTTTAATTGAAAAAATCCATTTTATTCTCTTTATTAGTCAAATTTAGATTAAATTTTTACATCATTTTTTGATAAAGGACATGAAAAAAGAAGTCCATATTCAGATAGAGCATGAAAAACTGAGTAAGATTACGTGAAAAAAATTGGGGGTGCGTTGGACAAAAAAAGGGGTGCGTAGGGGGTGCGGTATTCTAAAAAATATAAAATTATCAAAAAAATTACTTTTAAAATTAGCATAGTATACTTTTAGGGTATCATTTTGAAGCTTTTTTGACACTCTTTCATATGCTATCTTAAAATCTTGAAAATATTGAAAAATACGTAAACCGCACCCGAGTGCGCTGTTTATCGTAAATTGCGCTTTTTTCAAGGATCCAAATTTTATTATTTCTGGGATTATGGATACCATTAACAAACTTATAAATTCTATAGCTTTTTTTTAAATTGATTTCCCATCAATTTTTTAAATGTTATGGTGCTTCAAATAATAAACCTTAGTTATACCTTTTGGGGATTTCAAAACCTAACAACTCTTCTAAGTAATAAGAGATTTTAAGTCAAACTTGTTTATTTAGTAGTTCAAGTTAGTCTCTATATTACCTGGTAGGCATTTAAAAAGCATCATTTTATAAGCATGAATAAAAAATTGTCTAAGTTTCAAGTTTTACTTTTTTCGGAAGATTTTCTTTTAAAAAATTCTTTTCCTTAGTTTTTTTTTTGGATAACATAAGAATCGTAAAACCCATACCAAGTATGATCAAGAATTAAAAATTCTATAAGAAAAAATAATTTGGATTTTATTATATTATAATTAATAGAATTTATTAGATTTTTTGTAGAGTTTATGATTTGGGGGCACCTTACAAAGTAAGAAAAAATTTCTCTTTTAAGGAATTTATTTTTTTATGATTAGGTAAAAAAATAAATACTGCCAGGGATGGGGATCGAACCCATGCTCACATTCGTGAATTGGATCTTAAGTCCAACGCCTTAACCACTCGGCCACCCGGGCTTATTGATTAATAGAAATTAAATTATTTTTACAAGTGTAATTTTTTTTTGTTTTTTTTTCTTCTTCTCTTAAAAAAAAAAAAGACTAATAAATCAATAAGCCCGGGTGGCCGAGTGGTTAAGGCGTTGGACTTAAGATCCAATTCACGAATGTGAGCATGGGTTCGATCCCCATCCCTGGCAATAATATATTTTTTTAATTTCGATACATTTATACTAAGATATTTCTCGATATTGTCAATTTGTTACTAAGCAAAATCAAAAAGAAAATCAATCAATTTAGAAATATATTAAAAAACCATAATTTTAAAATAGTAATTATAGTGTTTGAGAAGTGTCGCTATGTCGTTCAGCTATTTTTTAAATACTCCACGACCTTTGAAAATTGTTGAGCTCGACAAAAACCACAAGTTTATTCTTAATGATAAAAATCTAAATAGCATTTTATTTCACCGAAAAGCCAGAAATAAACCAGTAAAAATAATTTTAAAAAAAATTTTTTCAAGTCATTTCTTAAGAAATAATATCCAAAAAAGGTATGTATTATATCAATAGCTGGTGCATTTAGAAAAGGAAAGTCATTTTTGCTCAATTTTTTTATTAGATTTTTTAAAAACGGAGTAAGTCCTCTTAATATTTTTAAATATAAATAATTTATCATAAAATTTCAAAAAGGGTCGAGAAGGCTGGTTGGAAAATGAGAGTGATTTATTAAAAGGCTTTCATTGGCGAGGCGGTTCCGATCGTGACACGACTGGAATATTTATGTGGAGTGAACCTTTTTTATTACGAACAGTACGAAATGAAGAAGTAGCAGTCCTTTTAATGGATACCCAAGGTTCATTTGATTCATCTACCACTATGAAGGATTGTGCTTCTTTATTCGCTCTAAGTTTAATGATAAGTTCAATGCAAATATATAATATTTCTCAAAATATTCAAGAAGATGATCTCCAAAATCTTCAACTTTTTTCAGACTATGGTCGCTTGGCATTGGAATCAACATCAATGACGGCTTTTCAGGTTCAAATCTTTAAAAAAAATTGTTCTCTTATCTTAAATTTATCTAATTTATTCAAGACTTTAATATTTTTGGTTCGAGATTGGTCGTATAGTTATGAATATGAGTACGGATTTAAAGGAGGATTTGAATTTCTTATGAAAAGATTAAATGTAATTGAAAATATAAATTTTTTTCCCCAATTTATATGTAAAAGTTTTATTTTTTTTGTTAAGATAAGTTCTAGCTATGACTTGGAATTGAAAGATACAAGAAATTTTATTAAAAATTGTTTTAAAGATATTAAATGTTTTTTAATGCCACATCCTGGTTTAAAGGCATCTACAAATCCATACTTTGAAGGAAGATTAAATGGTAGTTCAATTAAAGCAATTTTTTTTCTTTAAATTAAATCTCAAATTTTTCTTTTGTCATAGATATTGATCCGTTGTTTAGAATACAAGTAGTTAATTTTATAGAGGGTTTATTTCAAGAAAAATTGTTTCAAATTAAAGAAATAAATGGCGAACAAATTACCACGACTGAATTATTTGAATATTTTAAGGTAATTTTTGAATAGTTAGCAATCAATTTATTAATAAAGATTTTTTTTTAGATTTATTGTGAGGCATTTCAAGATAATCAACTTCCTAATCCAAAGTCACTTTTGAAAGTAATTATTTATTTATTTTACTTGAACAAAGGGCCCACATTAGGCCACTTACCAATGCGCCCATAAATAAATCGCACTGTATAAAAAAAAAAAATTATAATGATACTTTTTACAAATTAATACCAAATAACACATAAAAAAATAAAACTTTAAAGACGACGATAATAAAATGAGCTTAACTCTGTAACATAATATTATTTTATTTAAAGATATCTTAAGTTAAATTTCAATTCGTCATTTTAATTCATTCAAATTGCTATAACTTTTAAACAGCTAGTGATAAACTTACTCGGTGAATTGCTACAAAGTGTAACAATTTTGCTATACCCAAAAATATTGGTCTGCAAAAACTCTGTAACAATGCAAATTTTGCACGCTATAATGGTTCTAAATGCAATCTGCAACGTTTTTTCAAAACAATTTTTTTGAGTATAGCGACAATTTTCCCATTCCCAATGAATGAATCCTTTTTTAAAAAAATTATTACATATTTTATATCATTTTTAGTGCTAAAAACAATATTTCAAAAGTATATATTTATCGTACAGAGTTTCTATTAAATAGATATATAAAATTGAAAAAATAAATACTGCCAGGGATGGGGATCGAACCCATGCTCACATTCGTGAATTGGATCTTAAGTCCAACGCCTTAACCACTCGGCCACCCGGGCTTATTGATTTTTGAGTCTTTTTATTTATAAGAGAAGAAGAAATAAAAGGGAAAAAAAACTTTGACTTGTTAAAATAATTTAATGTCTATTAATCAATAAGCCCGGGTGGCCGAGTGGTTAAGGCGTTGGACTTAAGATCCAATTCACGAATGTGAGCATGGGTTCGATCCCCATCCCTGGCAATATAATTTTTTTAAACTCAAATAAACCCTTTATAGTTTTTTCTCTCTCCTGATAAGTTAAAAACATTAGTCAAATTCTTCAAAGCTGAAAATAAAGAAGCTCTTGCATAAAAAAAAGTTAATAAATAAAATTAAAAACCTTTAAAAAACTCTAATTATTGCTAAATCAGTCCCTGAATTGAAACAATTAATAGCCCGAAAAAAACAATAGAAATATTTTTTTTTAATTCTCTTATTAGAAACATTTGTTTTGTTCTTTCTTCAGTCATAAATTCTTTTAGTTTTAGTATAAATTTTTTCTAAACCAACCGTGATAACTTCGTAGAAGAATCCAAATTACTTAGCTCTTCTATGAATTTGTCTTCCTTTTAACTTTTTCCATTTCATTTAGTATAATTTTGTACTTATTTTCAAAGGCAACTGCAGAAGCAAACAATTTAGCTGCTAAAGCATTGGCGAAAGAATTTTATAACAAGCAAATGAAATCGGTAATAATTTTTATTAAAGAAATTAAATTAAAAATGTACAATTTTTATTAATTTAAAGTATATTGACCAAGAAAAGTCATTTATAAGTCTTGAAAAAATCGAAAAAATCCATATAGATATAAAACTCCAGACTGTGCAATATTTTGAGTCGATCAAAAAAATGGGTGGTACAGAAACAAGTCGCATTTACTTAAAAGAACTAATTTTTGAATTGGACGAACTTTTAACGAAATACTACGTTTCCATTCAACAAAAGAACTCAACGGATTCAACTAAAACACCATCGACTTTAATTTCTTTAATTTTTTTAAATTACTTTACATCTAGCTTTTTGAATTTTATTTGGATGGGTTTTTTTGGATTTTTGTTCAAAATAGGATTTTATTTTAGTTTGTTGACACTTTTATTTTGGATATATTCTAAGTATAGCAATCAATACGTAGACATAATTCATACTATTGATATCATATGTGTTTTCATTTGGAATAATGTAAGTTTGAATACTTTAGAATTTAGTTATTTTTAGCTCTTTGATTTTCTTTTTGTTTGTATTTTAGATAATTCAAATTTTAGGTGGAAAATTTTTGCAATCATTATTTAATTTGTCGATAAAATCGCTGGCTAATTTCGGCTCGAATAGTTTTTGTTTTGACGCAATTAATCTTTTGGGTTTCGAAAGTACAAAAGTAGAGAAAAAAATTTCAGAAAGTGGTGATTCTCGTTAGAAATTTTATTTAATTTTTTTGCTTATAAAATATTAAATTAATGAAACAATAAAAATTTATAAGAAAAATTTTGATCGAGGTTTCTCTATGTAATCGTATTAAATTAAGTATCATATGAAGCTCATCATAGAGTAATTCGATTTAGTTTACTATTACATTCTACTTTAGTGAAGTATATTTCAAGGGCCCAGCATGGTTTCTTCCAAAAAAATCATTCACGACCAATCTCTTGGAAAAATCGACTTAATTACAGAGGGACTTTTAATAGGTCTGCCAGTTGATATAATCTATACAGATTTCGCTTAAGCATTCGAAAAAATTTCACACAAAAAACTTAACTACAAGCTTAAATTCTATTGTTTCAGCGAAATCCTTAACAACTTGATTAGTTAATTTTTAACAGGACGATCTCAGAGAGTAGTTCTGGGCGAAGCTAGCTCTGAATGAGTAAATGTAGATAGTGATGTTCAACAAGACTCAGTATTAAGACCTTTATTATTTATTATAAATATCAATGATCATCTCAAATGATTGTGAAGCTTACGCCGATTATACGAAGATTATTTCTATTATAAAAATTTTAGATCGATATTAGAAATACAATCAGATATTGATAAAGTTGGGGAATGGAGTAACGATTGGTCCACCCAGACGTTACAAATTTATCAGCATCACTGTATTAAATGTTAGTTTTTATTGATTGTTTTCTTCAAAGGAATAGTTGAAGAAGAGTCGAGGAACAAAATGAGTACAAGTTAGTTTTAATTTGTACTGTACCAAGTAAAACTACTACTCCTACTAGAATGAAAATAGTCGAAACTTAACAGCTTCGCAAAAAATGTTTTAAATCTTTAATTGAGCAAAATTTCTTGTTCTTTAAAGGTTAATTTTATGTTTCTTTTTTTGCGCACTCAGCTTCGCTTACTAATGCTCAGTTATTTTAACCCTTACCTGTCTTAAACAGGGTCAAATATGACCCAAAAGTAAAAAATTTGCAAAAAATTAAAAAATTCAACAACTTTGAAGCGATTTATTAAGGTTTTAAATTCGAATGATAAGTGTAAAACACTCGAGTCTTAACAACACATTTCTCAAAATATAAAAGCAGAATCGTCAGTTGAACAAAATCGAACCATGTTGACTAATTTATTTACGAAACAAAAATGATTTCATGTTATTTTTTAAGAAAATTAATTTTATTTTAAAAGATTATTCTTATTTTTCTGAAAGAAAAAAATTTACAAAAATTGAATAATTCATAAAGCTTAATGAAAAAAAAAAATTATTTTTTAAATCTAGATTTTTTATCTAGAATATTTTTACGAAATTCATCATATTATTACTGAGGTATAATACTTAATTCATATTTGTTTGTAAAATAAAAATAAAAAGACTTGAAAAATTATAAAAAATAAAAGTTCTCTGGAACAATATTTAACTCTTCAATTAATACATGACATCTATTTGTCTTTGAGTATTCTCCAAATGACTATGCACATGATGTTCGATATAATCTTCTGCAATTGAAAAAAAAATTATGTTTTATGTTAAGAATAAATGGGTTTAAAAATTTACCATTTTCACTTGTATCTGCTCTGTAATCTGAACTAACATCAACAGGATGCTCATTGTAAACTGAATTTCTATTCGAATTACACTCGTCCATTTCGTTGAAGGTCTCGTGAAATCCACTTTGGTTTTTATTATCATAGATATCAATATTTAAATTATTTTTATAATTACTATTTGGTTTATTGTCTTTTTCGTCATAAGTAATTTTATTTGTTTCGTTTTCTACTATATCCTGTTTCCTTATTGATATTGACGGTGTCAAATGACTCGGCGTATTTATGTCATAACTTTGATATTTACCAGTGATCTTGGCTGGTATATTACCCATTTTATTTTTCTTATGCTAAACTTAAATAATTTATAACCAATTGAATAGAATTTAAATATTCTAAACGAAAAAAAATAAAATAAAATTACATAAAATTTAAATTTTTTTTGTTGTTGTTGTTGCGTGCAAATAGCTTAATTTATTTTTATTTTTTTAATAAAAGGCTGAATTCGGTAAACATGTTTCTAAAAAAAAAAAAAGGTATTTTATATTTATTGTTTAAGAATTATTCATCAAAACTTACAAATATTAGAAAAAAGTTATTTTTGTTACTTTTATGAAAATTAGAAGAAATAAAAAAAAGAGGCAAATAGGGGACTGTATCGTTTGCTTTTGTTGTCATGATTCTTAAGCAGGGAATCAAAAAACTTTGAAAAAAAATTCAAAATACAATTTTTTTTATTTTTCAAAAATTTTTGTGTGTTTGTGTTGCAATATTCTCTCTAAAGAAAGGTAAGAAAAAAAAACTCTTAAATATCAAAAGTATTCGTAAGAAATTAAACTAGGAAATATTTTTGCCTAAGCTAATCTTCAAAAATTAAATTGAAAAAAAAAACCTCTTTTTTGAAAAAGTTACAAATTTTTTCGTGTTTACCTAATCTCTTGAATAACTTAATTTCAATAAGAATTAAGCTTTGTAATTTTTTTCTTTCTTATTTAGAATAACATAAACTTTTGATTTGATTTTGATTCGAACACAAAGCACCTTTTATTTATATATTCGGTATTTGGACGAATCATTCAAGCATTCATATCTATTTATATCTTTAGACCGGGGATAAAATTTCATATTTTTTTTATTAGCATTGAATATTTAAATGAAATGGATAGGTCTTGGTTATTTTCAATAATAAAATTAAATATCAAAAGTTGTTGTGGTCGATTTGAAATTTAAAAAGAAGATGAAAAACATGGACCAATGACACCTTAAATGAATGTTTATTTTAAACTTTTTATTTTTTTGTTCATTAAGCGCAAATTATTTTAAAAATGAAAAATGTCGAAATATATTTATTTAATTTTAAAATTTATCTGGGTCATAAAATTGAAAATTTTGTTTTTCGTTTTTATTTTCATTTAGATTCGATTTTTTATTTTTTCCTTACGCTTTCATTCATATAGCGTCCACATTACATTTCAAAAATGACCAACAGGCTTAAAAATGAAAAATTGCTCACAAATAATAAACAACAACAAAAAGAAAACAGCCTAAGGATGTCAAAGATAGATAAATTTTTTGTTTATAATTATAAACAAAATGAGTTTTATAAAAATTTTAAAAAATTTGTCAAAATCTTGTTTAAATTTATTTTTAAATTGTAATAATCTAGATCTAGGTCTTAATCTATGTCAAAAATATTTATCTATTTTGAATATTAAAATATTATAAATTATCAATGTGTAAGAAACACTAGACTTAAGTTTAGTTTAAACTTGCTCTTGATTTTAGCAAAACACACATTTCAAATCTCTTTGTAAATTTGTAAAAAGAAATGTCCTTTTCATTTTAATTTAAACTAAAAACTTTTGCTTAGGAATGTTTAGCTGCTCAAACCGTTAAAAGAATTTATTTTTTCATATTTAAGAGCAATCATCGTCCTAAATAAGTCTTAAAATTCGATCTTAAACAGTATCCAAACACCTTTTAATTATAGTCTTACACAGACTTTTAACTTATTTAAATGAAAAATGTATTAATGGGCTGTTTATTAGACTAATATTTGAAAGATTGAAGTCTATAATAAAAAATTAAGGAATTTTTTAAAATAATTAAACAATTTCAAGGTTTTGAATTTCATCTCAACTAAAACTTGAAATACTTGAGTTGAAAAAAAAAATTGAAAAATATTTGCAAAAATTGCAAACTTTTGAAATTTTTCAAGTAAAAGTAAAATAATACAGCTGTCAAAATAAACTCAAAAAATTTTTATACATAATGTTAGAACCTGTAGCCAATTAAATTTAAGACTTTTTTTTATTTTTTAATTATTTTTTAATTTTTATATCAAAGAAATCAAGTGTTTATATTCCGAATTATGAGGCTAAATTTTCTTGTTAGAACCATTAAAAAACAAAGGAAAAACAGTAATTAATAATTTTTACATTAACAAAAATAAACTCTTGAATATTTAATATAAATATTATTAGAATCTAAAAAATTGTCTCATATAAGCTGTTTATACAAAGTCTTTTTATTACTGGTATAGAAGTACATGGTCGTTAATTGAGTAGTTAATTCGCCCTGGCTCTTGAGTATGGTCAAAGTTAAGACCTCGGCTTCTTATTGTAAAAAATAGAATGTGTCCTTATAGGAAATAATATTTTTTAAATAAGCAATTTATCTTTTAATAAAAATTTATTTTAAAAAAATTTCAATTAATTCAAAAAATAGTCAGATATTCTTTGACCATTTAACTCTTTTAACTTTCACAATAATCAACTTTATTGCTCGATTTTGAGGCTTTCTTTTATGCTTTGGTTCGATTTGAGTTTAACGGTTCAAAACAATTGTTGTAATAAAGTTCTTCAGATTCTTCTATGGCAAAGCAATAATTTTGCTCAAGTGTTCAATTAATTACGAATTTAGTTTTTTTAAAAATAGCAAATTGAAATTTGAGCAAAATTAACACTATGCATCTTTTGTTCAGATTTTAGTGATTAATGAGAACAAAAATAACTTACTGCAAATTTGTACAAAAGTCTTCCTTTTTAAAAATTGGCTACGCAAGTTAAAAGAAAAACAATTTTACCATTTTATAAAGAATTTTAGATTTTAAAAATAAAATTATTTTTCAAATTTAACTTCATAGGCAAATAAATTAGTCTTTAAACACGAGCTAAAACTCAAGGCCTTAAGCTCAATTATTTTTTTGTTAATACTCAAATTTAAGATTGTTTGTAATTTTCTTCTTTTTGTAATTTTGAGAATTGAAACAAAAATTAAATAAACAATTTTTGTGAATTAAACGTTTAAACACTAAAATGAACGTACTCTTACACAAATCCTTTATTAAAATAGCTTTGCTTATATTAAATTATCTTGGTATTTTTTAAATTTTTATTAAGAGAACTTGAAAGTTTGAATAAATTTCAAACAAAAAAAAAAAAACAATTCCTGATATCTAAAAAAAATGAATATTGCCATTAGAAAATTTATTAATTTTTTGCATTCCCGAATATTTTAAATCGTTCCTACTTTAGAAGTTTTGTTTGTCACTAGTATATTTTATTTTTCAATAAGTAAATATTAGAGAACATTTAAGAGTCTAGTCAATATAATTTCCCAGCGAGAAAAAAAAATTTTTTTAGCTCGCTTTAAACAAAATAAATTATTTAGTTTAAAAAAATATTTATTAATTGAAATCTTGTAATATTCCAGTGTCAAAGCAAGCTTGGCTCTTAATTAAAAATGTGACAAGTACAACAATAGGTATATTTATCTAAGGTAAAAATCAGAATTTTTAAAGAAATTCTTAAAATAATAATAAAAAAAAATGAATCTATCCAATAGGATTTAAATTTTTCTAAAATTTTTTTGTATTGCTACACTAAATTGTTAATTATAGTCTATTGTTTTTATAAAATTCTTCTCTTCTTAACCTATTAAAAAAACTCTGATTTTAGGATGGAATTTAGATTTCAAATATGAGTTTGAATTTTACCTATTTTAAAAAATATTTCTAACTAAAAATCTATCTATTTTTAAAAACAATCAAAGTAATTTTTAAGGACGAACTTTTTATTGGTAATTTTAAATAGAATATTTTGTTTATGCTCATTTCAGAACATTATTAAAATAGGTTGTCTTAAAATTGAAAATTAAAATCTTAACTTTCTGAGTAGCAAAATAGGAAGAAATAAAAAAAGAACACCTTTCATTTTAGCATATTAGAAAATTTCAAAATAGAACAACAACTTTCAAAATAGAACTTATTACAAAATAGAAAATATTCCAGATAAAAAAAAATGCCTGTATAAGCATCCAACCAATATTTTTTTAACTTGGAGTTTGAATTCCGCACCTGATCTGTTCAACATTTGAATTACACAAATCTATGATTTCGAAGGAATTTAATTTAATATCTTATTATGAGATTCCTGATAGAGTTTAGGGGTCTACTTGACTAAAATACTTTTCAGCTAACTCAATATCCATTTCAACATACTTCTATTATTGCCTTACTACCGTGTCTCTAAATGCGGCTATTACTATTAATGAATTGAAATTAAAAGCATGAAAAATTAAAAAAAAATTAATTCTTTTTTTATTTAATGCGGCATTTTTCCTCTGCAAGTACAATAATATTCTCGTTTCTTAACTTTAAATGCTGCATCAAATAATTTTTCTAAAAAGTAAAAAATACGTGTTTAATGTCGCGCTTTTTCCCAACTTGTTGAATAAAAATGCAATTCTATAAATAAAAAGACAGTAAGGTAACTTACTAAATAACTGAAAAATATCCTAAAATGTGACATACATGTTAGTGTATGTTAAATAAGACTATTTATATTTTAAACAAAATAGTTTTAAAGACTCGAGTCTCAAAGACGTAATTATATAGAAGGAAGGACTCAGAATCGTGTGTCTTTAACCCTTATGCGTCTAAAATATAAAAAATTACATTAAATGCTAAAATGGGTAAAAAATGACCCGACTCAAATATTTGTTATTTTTTAATTTTATATTACTGATTTTTATTTTTCTGAAAACATAAAAAATATTCTCCTCATCTTAGCTTTCTGATGATATAATTTTCACGCTCATATGTTAAAATTAAAAGTATTTTCCATCGGCCCAAAATTCATCAATTTTTTATTTTTCATTTTTGAATTTTCCGGGTCATTTTTGACCCAGTTTTAGACGGATAAGGGTTAAAAAATTTCGATAGACTCGTACTCAAGTCTGAGTCAGATTTTTTTGGTAAAAAATACACTGAATTTAAAATCAAGCGAATCTTCCATAACTCTTATTAATAAGTTTGTCGCAATCAAAAGCCAAAATTTTACCGGTCTTATTCCGAATAAAAGCGTGGCATTAAAATAGGACTGAAAATCTTTGAAACATAAATATTTTATCGCACGAAATTTGTGAACTTTTATTTAAAAGTCAAAGTTTTTGTTTAATTAATTCATTTTTAACTAAAAATAGGCTTATTTTAAAGTAAATATAAAAAAGATAAAGCACTAGAAATTTCTAATTTTATGGTGGAAAAAATTCGAATCTTTGATTAAATTTACCGAATAAACTAAAGATTTAATTATTGCTTTTCACTAGAAATTTCCTTTTGGTATTTTGGAAAGGTTATGGTTTAATACAATAAAAATGGGTCTAATGGTGAAGAGACCACACTGGCTTATTGGGACATATTACAAACAAAAAAAAATAGATAATTTGATTTTTGCATGTGAAATTTTTCATTAAATTTTTTACTAGTTATTCAAAGGTTTTACATCGTTGTAGAATCATTTTCCAGATATAAAATAGATATTTGACTAAATAATTTTCATCTTAAATCAACACACTTAAAATCAATAATTTTGACATTTCACCCTATAGAATGAAAAAATTTTCAGAAACTAAAATGAAATGAACCTAATGAATGGTCAAATTTTCATAATATTTTCAGATTTAAGGTTCAGTTGTCAAATAAAAATTATCATATATTTCAAAAGTCAGAATCAAATCGAAAAAAATTTAAAATAAAATTCAACACGATATCAAATTTTTCTCACCTTTTCTTTCAGTATTTCAAGAATTTTTTTTTTGATTAATGATAAACCGAGGTCAATGGAAAAGGTCTTTAAAATGCGGGAAAAAAAATTAAATAAAAAATTGATTCCTTTTTTTTCATCGAAATTATTCTTTTTTTCAATTTTATTCAAATTTTTTTAAACTGATTTGAAAACTAATTGTACCATAAAAAAGAATGAAACAAAAAAAGATCGAAATTTTCAATCGATTATTTGATTGTATTTTGAATATCGTTTTATTGTTGGTAATAGGAAATTGACAAAACACTGGCAACAATAATCGACAAAACAGTTGAAAAAATTGAAAACAAAATTGAAATAATGTCTAATTTCAACAAATTTAGAAGCAAGTTGTTGGTCTTCTTGTGGTGAATCTTGGGTTGTGTACACGCATTTGGACACGGTGAGTCAATGGGTATTTAAGTTTAGAATTCTAGATAATATTAAAAAAAATTAAATAGAATAATTTTTTTTTTGCAAATTTTTCATTTATAATTACGTGAAATTGGGTGACGTTTGGTCTTCTGCATTTGTTGGCAGCAATTTCTTCAACTCTCATGATTTGGATTGAGTGACCTCTAGCTCTGTGTCTGGCACCCATATCTCTGTAACATTGAGTTACGGCACCCTCAGTTGTCAAGTCTCTGTATTCTCTGTACATATTGTGAGTACCACTTCTTGAGTCGTATCTCAACCATATGGCGAAATTTTTAACTTTCAATGGTTTTCTCTCAAAGATCTTTTAAATAAATAGTAGAAAATAAATTTAAAATAAATCTAAGAAATTATTAAATACTTGAGCACATGAGACGATTTCACCATTAGCTCTCTTTACGTTTTTCAAGAATCTAATAAAGTACCAGAATCTACTTTTAGCAACAACGGTGTTGGTGGCGAAGATTTTCATTTGGTACAATGGTGGGTTAGGATCTTTCTCAGTTGGTAAACGTCTTCCAACAACTCTGTATTGTTTGAGCTTAAATTTTTACATGTTTAAAGTCAGTTTAGATCAATAGATTTAAGGGTCATTAAATATCTTACGTCTCCTTGAACTTTCATTTTTGAAGTTGAATATTAGAATACTCAAATCTAAACCAAAAAAAAAAAAGGAAATTGATTAATCTAAGGGCGAAAAAGGGGTCCCCTATACAAATTTTTTTGCAAAAATTCAAGTTCACGTTTTTTCCAATTTTTTTTTCAATAGATTTTTTTTCAAGCATTTAGTTGCATTGCCGGTGTCAAGTACGTTTATAAAAATAAAATGCACATATGTAAAAAAAATTGAGAAAAAAAGCATTGCAAATTTCAATTAGAGAAAAACTAAGTTTAGTTTTTATTATAATTAATAGCAAGTACTAGAGAAAATTTCAAAAAAGACCTTGACTTAAAAAAATTTTTTTTTTGTTCAATAATTTAAAAATAGACATATACCTTTATACAAGGTGCTAGAAAAAAAATAAAATTTAAAAATATTTATTATATACTTATTATGTTTAAACAGAAATGTTATTTTAAATCCTTTATTAATATTCCTTTTTGCAGACTTACTTTTTTTATTCATCTAAATGTTCTTAAAGTTTTGAATCTGAAAATTTCTTTATTCAATTTGTATACTCGCATTTAGAACTGAACCACGTGCTTAATTTAAAAAAATTTAAATTTTGAAAAAAAATTAAAAAATTGTTCGAAAAATTAAATTATGGCAACTTTACTTGATCCAATAATTGGTTTGAGGATTGATGGTAGAAGACCAAATGAATTGAGAAAAATTCAATGTGAAGTAGGAGTTTTTGCTCAAGCCGATGGTTCAGCTATTGTATCTCAAGGAAATACAAAAGTTGTTGCTACTGTATATGGCCCTCATGAAGTATGTATCAAAATTTAAGGGTTTACTATTAAAATTGTATATGCATATATTTTAGTTTTGGGCAAAAGATTCTAATAGATCATTGAAAAATTTATTGGGTTGTGTGAAAGACATTTAATCCTAAATATTTAGACTATTCTATATTATAACCAAGTTCTCAGTTATTTTAAGCTTTTTAAAAAATATTGCCACACAAAAAATCTCACCATGATTTTTTTATGGATTATTAAATTAGGATCACTGAGTCTTTTTGCATTAAAATAAGGAAATTTTAAATTTAATTATGATCGTATTATCGAAATTCGTATGAAAATTAAAATCAAATAAAAACATTGAAACGGAAATTTAAATGGAAATGTACCCAGAGGAAAAAACGCTGATAAATACTTCATTTCAGCATCGTTCTAACACCGTTTTTCAGCGTTTTTCACGTTGAAAAAAGGTATTTTAAAAAGAATGAAATATTCTTCTCAAAAAATGCCATTTTAACTGCGTGAAAAACGAAGTTAAGAGTAAATATTTATCCGAACCGATTACGCGAATAAGTTTTTATTTAAAAATCTCCTCGTTTTAATGTATAAATCATACCGTAATCCAAATTATTAGTTAAACCGAACAAAGTTCTTACTAATTTTTTTGTTATTCAGATTTGTTTTTTTTTTTCTATTAAGATTAAAGACAGTTAATTAATTTATTGAATCTTTAAAATTTTCTGAAACGAATGTTGGAAATAAGCGCGAGAAAAATTTTTGGGTCAGGTAAATTTTGTGACCCACCGATCATATAATTTAATTTAAAAAATCTTCAATAAATTTTCACGAGCAATTGATCTTAAAATAAAAACAATACCGTGGTGGAAATGCGTTTGTCACATGACGTTAAGTGACGTCAGTAATAATGAAAATTGATGACGTCAGCTGACGTCACTTTACGTCATGTGACAAACACATTTCCACCACAGTATATTTTTTTAATGATTTTTATTTTACAACAATATAATAATAAAAAATAAGATATTTTTCCGATTTTTTCGTTTTTATAAATGTTTTTATTTCGCGACTAGTTTCGGTCTCGTTTAGACCTTATTCAGGCTAAAATGCTAAATTATGAAACAACTTCTTAAGAAATTTTAATTTTATAATTTAAAATTTTTCAAGTCTAAGTTTAAATTGTTCATAAAATTTAATTAAATTTAAGTTTTACGTCAAAATATTTTCCTTTTTTACTAAGTTTTTTTCGTGTTTCTAGAATTAGAAACTCAAGAGAAAGGCGAAATTTTTGAGAAGCAACCAGTTCGAAAAACTTTTTTCAAAAAAAATAAATTTTATGATCAAAACAAAGTTTAAAAAAATTTAAAATTGTTCATAGAATTGACTTGAAAAATTTCACTATTAAATTTTAAGATCAGTTGTTATTGAAAATTAGGATAAAAATATGTTTTGATTATTTTTAAGTGCTGCCAATCGCTTTAAAAATGGCGCATTTATTCTTAAAGTTTTTATTTCTAATGCATGCATTTGTTTGCATGTTACAGAAAATATGGTTCATCGTTTCTTTCAAATTATTACTTTCAATTTATTATACTGCACTGCTATCAATTTTATCTCGTAGCCGTACCGTACCGTAGCGTACCAGCGTACCGTACCGTAGCGTACCAGCGTACCGTACCGTAGCGTACCAGCGTACCGTACCGTAGCGTACCAGCGTAGCGTACTAGCGTTTTTACTAAATTAGAAAATACAGCTTTTTGAATACACCCTTTTAAAAAAAAATTGTTTTTCAAATGACCTGCTAAAATTTTATAATTCATTCTAATAACAAAATGTTAGAAAAAGTAAAATTATATTTTGACTATGTTTCAATTCTCTTTAAAACTTTCTATATATTTTGTGAAATTCAAAGCTTTTTTAAAAGAAAAAAAATTAAACATTTACAGTAATTTTCAAAAAATAATTTACAATGAATTTTCAAAATACTAACAAAAAAAAAGTTTATTTTTCATGCCTCAGGTGGACTTTTTTTTGATTTTAAAATTTAAACTGATTATGGTCTAAATTTTATTGGAACTTTTTTCTCGAATCGATCTTTATTTTTTTATTCAGTGTATTCACAAAATGTCTCAAACTTCAGTTGTATCTATCGTCGCTTCTGTCATACAATACTTTGAAAAGTAATATACGGCTATGACAAAAAGAATTTTACCGTTCTTACTACGTTTTTAGGGGCCTGCGCAATCGATACCTACAAGGTTCTAAGACTTGTCCACTCTAATCGTAATTAGATGTTTTAAATTTGAGCTATTCTTTGTTTTAAATTGAATAGTGGAATAATTTACAAATTAATCTTAGTAATTTACTACTATAAAACATTCACTGTGGTTCGTTTTGCAAAGAATACCGTTCTTGACTATCAATCTTCGTCTTTGAGGTTAGCCCTAATCTTTTACCGAAAGCGATTTATTTGTCGTTCTCTTTCCCAGCACATTTATGCTTGATTATCCAACGTTATGACAATACTTGTTAAACTTGGAGGTCTTGAAAGTTGGTTTTCCGTGAATTTAAATTTGCATGAGTAGTATAGTATTTCGTAATCAAGCTCTTGTAGTTTCAATTTCAAACGATATTATTTCCATTTGGTTTATTTGCCTGACTTTTGTAATTAGTGGTTTGTGATCCGACTAGATTTTGATATGACGACCATAAATATAGTGTCGGAAATTTGCTTGTTGACCATACAAGCGCTTGTTTCGTCAACTGCCTACTTGCGAATACAACTAGGTTTATCACTCCATTTCTACGTAGTACCAATACTCCTCAAAAATGTGTTGCTGATGCATCCCAGAAAAGTTTGGAATAGATTATTGAAGTCTAGAAAATTCAATATCTTTGCTTCGATTAAATGCTTATTAAGACTAACGAAGGCTTCTTCTCTCTCACCTCGTTTTAGATGGATCTGTCTTTTGTTTTTTTTAATCTAAATTTGTTTACTTCTTCAATCTTAAATTAACATTTTAACGGTTTTACATTGTCTAGACATACTAGACCCATTTCAATATCTACACGTGAAAAATCAAGAACTACCCTGTGTATCGACTGTGTCATCAATCATCGCGAGAGGATTATTTTTGGATTTGATTCAAAGAATTGAAAAATATTTAAATGTTTGTAAACAATGAAAAGGCGGAGCTTAAAAATCCGAACAAAAAAAAGCTGAATAAATTTTTAAAAAATTATAAGAAAAAATACCTGGGATCAACTCAATAT
>NTPY01000935.1:52291-145932 GCA_002922825.1 Brachionus calyciflorus | reverse complement strand
TGTTGCTACATTTAGCGGCACCGAGAGAAAAAATAAACCACATGGTGATTGGAAAACAGTTGAAATGACGTCTCATTTGAAGCAAACTTTCGAAGCTGTTATTCTAACCGAAAAATTTCCAAAATCTCAAATTGATATTTATGTTGAAGTTTTGCAATCGGATGGAAGTAATTATTGTGCTTGTGTAAATGCAGCTACTCTGGCAATTATAGACGCTGGTATTCCAATAAAAGATTACGTTTGTGCTTGCTCAGTTTCGTTAATTCGAGACACTCCTTTGATTGATATAAATCATTTAGAAGAAAGTTCTGGTTCGCCACATTTTACTCTAGCTTTACTACCAAATTATGATCAAATAGTGTTATTAGAGAGTGCATCACGCATGCATGTTGATTATTTAGATAAAATGATGGAGTCAGCAATGGTAGGTTGTAAGGATATATATGCTGTCCTTAATAAATATATCAAATCAAGAGTTGGTACAATAAGTAAAAATTTCAGCAATTTAATTTAAATTTGTTTATTCACTGTTTTTTTTTAATTAATGCTTTAATTATTAAATTTTAGAGCTTATATAAGAAAATATTGTAAATAAAATAAATAAGAAACATACTTTTTTTTATTTAAGCTCTTTCGTTGTCTCTAAACAAATTTATTTGAGTAAATAGTATATAAAAGCTCGTCTAAACAAAAAATTTTAAAAAATTTAATAAATAAATATTTTAAATTTAAAAAATAATATCGATTTTTATGCTATTCGTATCTTTAAAAAAATCTATACAAAGTTTTGAATTTTAGCATATGGGCGTTTGATTAAGTGTAAACAGTAATCAAATTATTCTTTATATATTTCCCAGTTGAGGCTTTCAAAATTCAAACTTGTAAATTGAGTTTATAGCCTGAAATTGAAGAGATTATTAGGAAATTTCACATAAAGTTAAGTAATGGTAATCTTTGATGAAAGAAAATTGAATTTTATTTTGCTTTTTTCACAGAGGCGATTGACAGATAGTCGATAATCGACCCTTAAGACACTTGTATGTGAAGTCACGTGATATAATATTCTTATTCGAATAAAAATGACGATATTCTATCAGACTAAAAAATACTTAATTTTGAAATATTGTAATCCAGAATACTCCAAGAATACATATAACGGGTGTTCAATAAAGCTTTAATTTTGGACGCTAAAACTTTAAGCTCTGATTAGACATTAACTATTCTAAATAATATTAATAATCTCTTTTAGTGAAACTGTGATTTTCTTTATCCAGATAGCCATAGTCTAGTTTTGAATTTTGACCTCGTTGTAAATCATTATTAGGTTCTAGTTCTTAAAGGGGTCAATAAGATTAAATGATTAAGTTGATTTAAATGCCTTAAATCGAAAAAAATTTAATTTCCTGTAAAATTTTCAAAATTATTCAAGAAATTTTTCGGATAAAATTTGACTTTTTCCGAAAATTAAATTATGAAATTTAAAATAACCTAAATTTTATTTTCATCTTTTCGAAAATTTTTTTTTTCAACTATTTTTAAGTATTGAGTTCTTTACGGTTTTTTAATTTTCTAATAACCATTTTTTCGAAATCAAAATATCTTTTTAACACAAAAAAATTCTGTTTGGTAGACATTTGTGTTTTTAAAAGTTTCATTATTGTGGGAACTTATTATTTCATTCAAATGATTAATTTAGGTACTTACTAAAAAATTAGATAAAAAATTTATTTTAGATACTTAAATAATTATGTTAGATACTAAGAAAAAACATGTCATTTTTAAATTTCATAAAATTTTGGATCAATAAAATTTAGATAATAAATCCATTCGAAAATATAAAAACATTTATTCGGAAAAAGTTTAAAAAGATAGAAATTTATGCAGAATTATTGCCGGAAAAATTGAGTAGGAAAATTAATTAGTGACCATTTTTCTCATCAAAAGTCAATTTTTTTCTGCTTTTAATCTCAAAATAAAAAAAAATAGAAAAAAAATTTAGAAAAATTAATTTCTTATTTAAAAAAAATTATTTCAAAATTTTGTAAAAAAATGGAAGCACAGTCTTCAACTTCATTTTCAATAGACTATAGTCACCAAACATTTCAATCATGGATTGATCAATTGGTCGATTCGAATGCCTCCGAAGACCAAAAACTTAAATCAGTACAAGACCTGAGTTTAAATTTAGAATTAATGCAAACTTTACCAACTTACAGTCAGCTAATTGAAGATGCTATGCACAAATTTGTTCGTTTGTTGACCGAAACCGAACCGCAATTTCTAGTCGAGTCATCGGTACATCAATTGCGCAAAAAAATACTCGAAATTCTACAACGAACTCATCCATTTCTTAATCTTACACAAGCTCAATTCGAAAAGCGTCTTACTCTAATTCGCGAAGTTCTCCACGTTATTTACCAACTCCTCGAAAAAGAAAATGAAGACAACGTTATACTTTGTCTCAAAATCATCATCGAATTTTACAAATACTTAAAAAATGTTGTATCAATATCAGAAGTTCAAAAATATTTTAATTTTGTCAAAAATATGTACCAAGATTTGGCACAAAATTTTCACTTAATCTTTCAATATAAACCTCAAATTAAAGTCAAAGATTTAAACGAATTAAATGTTACTCAAATATTGAACGAATCATATTCGTCATTTCAAATACAAACAGAAAAATACAATCAAAAAGACAATCAAATATTTCATTTGATACCGCGTGGTGTTAAGAGTTTAAAAGTCCTTGTCGAATTGCCATTGAATTCAGTGACTATGTACCAAAATCACAAGGCCTATTTGACACAGGATATAAGTGATTTATTAGTTTTAATTTCGAATATAATTGTATTGAAGCCGAGTGAAGAACAACGACACAATGTCGATTTAAAAGAAGTAATTGCTGATTTTGTGACAGCACAAGTGAGAGCATTGTCATTTATTGCCTATTTTAAAAATCATCAGGACTATTTGAAAAATAATGTTGATTTATTTGTAAATGGGATATTGGAATTGTTTAAAATATGTCCGGCTGAATTAGTGTCTGTTCGAAAAGATTTATTAGCCATTTCTAGACACATAATTAGTGAACATAAATTGAGTAGGAATTTTTTTTGAAAGAAAAAAAATTTTTTTTTTTTAAATTTTAATCTTTTTCCAAAGAATTTTTGCCATATTTGAGTGATTTATTTGATGAAAGCTTATTTTGTTCAAGTGGATATACAGCGGCCGAGTCTTTAAAGTCAAGCGCATGTTCAGTTGTTAGTGATTTAGTTCATCATGTGCGTAAAGAATTATCTTATCAGGATTTATGCAAGGCTATACAATATTTTTCTAAAGGAATACATGATCCTTTATTGAATATTAATTTGCAGCATATGTGTTGTAAAGTATTGTTGAGTTTGACTGAAACTATTCGAACTAAAGAAAATGTAAGTGATTTATTCAAACAAAATGACAAAAAGATTTTTATAATTCACAATTAGGCTATTCTAGAATTTATTAAACTATCATTATCATTTTTTTCATTAGTTAGTCAAAATTTGAATGCATGAATTTACAACACTTTTAGATTTATTATTTAGCCCATGCAAGTTCTCTGCAATTAATCGAAAAAAGCACCTCATTAAAAGGAAAATATTTTTTTGCCTACACATAGACTTAAAATTTAGGTGTAGATGCTGCTGAATATTTCATCACTACTTATTCTAATTGCTTTTTCTACTTTTTTTGGTGATTCTGATCTCACGTTTTAACAGTTATTTTCAATTTAGTTCAAAAATGGGTATTTAACCTTAGATTTTCAATGTAAACATCTTTTAAAAATTAATTGTAACTTTACGTAACATACCGTAAAACCTTGAGCGGTATTGCATGCAATTAAACTTGTGTTTCAGGCTATATTCACCAATCTATTGTTTAATTTTTTTTCAACTAATCAGATCGCTAAATGCTTGTTGAAACCCAAGTTTGAATGCGACTGGCAGCCAGAGTATACTGTAGCCTCATACACTGCTTTTCATACTACTAAGCACACTACTATTTTTATGCAATAAGACGTGAAATCAATCTAAAAAAGACTTTTTTATTATTATTTGACTATTTTTAATAATTTCATGTGATGAAAACCGGGTCAGCTTTCATATTTGCAATACAGCAAGACATTTAAAATAAACCTTAAAAATTTTATTTACTGTGATTGTTTCATAATTTTAAATTTTCAACTCAAATAGTCACGATATGCCAATAGCTACTATTATTTTTTGTACCAGGCACTAAATTTTTTGAGACAAATTCAATATACTTGTGTTGTTTAATCTGTTCGATTTCCAATATTTCGAGAGATTACTTGAACCTAAGAAAAAAAAATCCAAACTTTTTATAACCAAACGATATAAATTAAATTATAGAATTCTTGTTTTTTTTTTATTAAAATTTAAATGGGTAAAGTTTTTTATTATTTTTAGGCTCGTGAATTAATTCAAAAGCTTTTGGAAGTCTTTGTGTTAAAACTAAAATCAATGGCAAAATATCAAGTACCAAACCTATTAAATCCGAATAATCCATTAGCATCCAACAGTACAACAATTCTAGACGATAAGCCAAATGAAAAAAAATCCCTAGTTACTTTTATTCAATCTCAATCACAAAATGACGATAACAATAAACAAAAATCAAAACAATCAGATATGTCCGAACTAGACATTCGCTCAACACTAAGACTTATTATTATGACATGTCGTTCTTTAACATTAGTTTTACTAGACACTAAAAGTTCTAATCAATACGACATTATACTCAGTCAAAAGAATCTACAACCGACTGAAATTAAAATCTACATTCAACTCTTGAAAAATGCGCTACAAACACTTTTAATTTATTCATCGAACAAATCAAATACTCAAAAAGAAGAAAAAGAAATCATCGAAGGCCTTGGTCTCATATACACATATTTAAATGCTGCTAATCAAAAATTAATTTTCGAACAAACAATCAATCAAATCATAAACTTAACTTTTAAATATTCGAATTTAACAATTTTGACTTCGTATTTTTTGGCAACACCAGCCACAAGTTGTACATTTTCGACAATATTAATAGAAAATTTATTAGATAAACTTGATCTAATGGGTGACTCAAGTACAGAGCACTCAAATTTATATTTAAAATTGTTCAAATTAGTCTTCGGTTCTGTATCTGTATTTCCAATAGAGAATGAAAAAATGTTAAAACCTCATTTACATTCAATAGTGACACGTTCATTGGATTTAGCGCTAAAATCTAAAGAACCACATAATTATTTTTTACTATTAAGAGCTTTATTCCGCTCGATTGGAGGCGGTAATCATGACTTATTATACCAGGAATTTCTACCATTACTTCCTATTCTACTTCAAAGCCTAAATGAACTACAAACTGGTGTTCATAAACAACATTTAAAAGATTTATTTGTTGAATTGTGTTTAACAGTACCAGTTCGTTTGAGCTCATTGTTGCCTTATCTACCAATGTTAATGGATCCATTAGTTTCTGCTTTAAATGGTTCGACTACTTTAGTAAGTCAAGGCTTAAGAACATTAGAGCTTTGCGTTGATAATTTACAGCCTGATTTTTTGTACGAACACATTCAGCCAGTACGACAGGATTTAATACAGGGTCTATGGAAGCAATTGAGAAGTTCAAATGAGACAATAGCTTTGGCTTCGTATAGAGTTTTGGGCAAATTAGGTGGTAGTAATCGAAAAATGATATTACAAGCTCAAAATTTAAACAATTCAACTTGTGATTTAGATGGTTTTAAAATACAAGCTGAATTTATAGGCTATCAAAATAATTTAGTTGATATCGAAATTGAGCAAGTGCTAAACTCGTGTTTAAATTGTTTAAAATTGAATGCTAGTCAGTCCAATGTAAACGATTTAGCTTTCTATAAGTTACAAGCTTTTAATTTTGTATCGAGTTTTATATTAAGTTTAATTAAAATTGACGATGACGTTAATTATCAAAATGTTTTTTTAAATTACATGTAAGTTAAATTTTTTATTTTATTACATTTTTACATCTTCCACGTAATAAATAAATTTTTTAGATAGTAATGTATTTTTACTTTGGCGAGCCTCAAATTAATTAATAATATTGACTAGTAAAATATATTTTTGTTTAAACATATAAGGGTCAACGTGATCTTTGATCACATACTTTGTGATCCGAGCATTGGTGATTATCGAAGATCACGAACCCAGTGATCATGAAATGATCACAAAGTTTGTGAACATATGATCACAAAACGAGTTTGGCCCAAATCTAGAATATAAAACATAAAATATAAACGTGCGTTTATATTCAAAGTTACGAAGAAAGTGCGCTATAACATGGAAAGGATGTATGCCTCTGCATCCTCTTCTTACGTTTTTTTGGATTGTAATGCAAAGAATAACGGTATGTTTTATTACTCTATTTAAGATTACCTTAAATAGTACAGCCATTACGTACTCTACTCCGATCCGTATACCGTACCAAAAATCTTACCGAACTCCATACTTAATTTTCAAAAAATTTATTAATCATAGTTAAACCACTAGTAAATCAATAGAATAAAAAAAATCTCTAAAAAAAATTTTCTTTAAAAAAAATTATTTTTTCGTAGAACTTTTTCTCATAAATATTTTTCTCAAAAATGATAGATTCCCATACTTGAAAATCTGAAAAGAGGATTTCCGAAATTAATTATAAAGAAAAAAATGGTAAAAATAAAATTTTGGCCAATTTAAATTTCATAATTTTTGGTACGGTTTTCGGAATGCTATTTCGGTATGAAAAAAAAAATTTTCGAAATTGTGCTGTATGAATATTCGTATCGTATAAACTGGGTGCTATTTTTTACGTGATATGATGTCATATTAATTTATTTCATAATGTTAATAGTTGATTCTTTTATGTGAATTTTGTTTTTCTCAAAGAGAAAACTCTTTTTTAAAATTACCTTTAAAAAAGATAAATAACTATTCTTCATAAACAACTATTCTCTTTTTTTTATATTGTTAACTTATTTTCTTTTAAAGTCCTATTAACCAGCCACAATTTACTCAATACATATTAAAAACTCAAAAATTAAACAATGAAAAACTACGCTCACAAGTATGTAAATCATTCGAATGTCTCTTGTATTCAAGTTCACTTAAAGATGAACATAAAAAAGTTCTACCATTAATCGATTCTATAACTTTACATTTAACAATGACTTCATTATCCCACTACACCAATCAAAATGAACAAAAAATTCAACAACTAATACAATCGATTAATGTTTTTTCAAATACAACTGAATCAACTGAAGTAAATTACAAACATCTCAAAAATGAATCATATTTAGACTTTATGATTCTAATAGACGCCTTATTCAATGTTTTATGCAATGATGATTCAGAGTATTGGCCTCTAGTACAACGTGTTGTTTCAATCATAATCGAAACAAGTGATATTATAAATGGACAAAGTCAATTAATGAATTACCAAGAGGATACACATGATAAATATTTACGTAGTCAATTGGCCAATCAAGCTATGTTTGAATATTTAGCAGATAAAATAAGTCAATTATGTTATGAAAGAAGTTGGTATGCAAAAAAAGCCGGATGTTTAATAATGAATTTATTTGTGAATAAAATGCCGTTGATTTGGTTGCTACAACAAAGCTTTTTGTTTGTCAAGTCAATAATGTTCATCTTAGTCTCGGTTACTGGTGAAGTAAGTCACTCGGAAAAGATTAGTAAAATTAAAACAAGAATTTTAAATTTTGTTTCTAGATATCCAGTGGGGCAATTGATGTAGCTAAAGAAACTTTGGATAATTTAGTAAAATCATGTTTTATCAAATTAAACTTCAGTCAGCAAAATGAGCAATCTAATCTAGCGGTTCAATTAATAGAGCTGCAACAAAAAGCATTAAATGATGTACTAAAAGAACTCGTAAAACAAGTAAGTTTATTTAAAAAAAAAAACAATAAAATTTCAAAAATTTATTTTAATTAAATATTTTTTCATATCGATTTTAAAATCATTTTCAAGACCTTTAACTTAAAATTAGAATATACACGTTTCTGAAATAGGTTGATAGTATTTTTAAGACGTTTTTTTAAGAGCATCTTAAGATGTTTTAAAAAGTCCAACAGTGTTTAATACGATTTTTTAGAGATATATTTTTGCTTAAACAAAAAATGCTTTAGTTTGCTTATGAACATATTTAAAAAATTTCTTTTAAAACACATGTTCAAGAAAATATTTTTTTTGTTCAAAACTTTTAAGACGTTTTAAGACATATTTACTAATGTACTGTATAAAGTCTATTTACAAAATTAATTAAAATCTATTGATACAGAATTTCATAAATCTATTCGCGGAATTTTGTTTAGAACTAAAAAACTTCATACTTATTCAGATATCGTGGTTTTAGTTTTAAGTTTTACATAAAAATAATATTAATCTTGTTAATGAAAATTCTTTTAAAAACAAATCGATACTTTTCTTTATTAAAATTTATCTTTCTTACTGATCTTGCTCTTTTGTCTAGAAGCAGGAAAATAAATGTCGCTTAGCGCCCTACATCTGCTTAACACCGATCTTGGTAATCTGTTCAACGCGTTTAACCCCCTAAAAACGGTACAAAAACAGCGTTTAAACGGCGTTTTAACAATGTTTTTTTCTTATTTTATTTTCCTTGGGCTTTTAAATTAATACAATGTAACTTAACTAAGATTTAAAAAGAAATGAAAAATTCAAAAAAATGAAAAAAAAGCCTTTTTTTTAAAAATTCGAAAATATATATGAATCAAAATTTTGCCAAAATGCAATAAGGTCTCATTTGACGGTTTTTGTCCACTAGGGTTCATGAATTGGGGCACCTTAGCTTTATATAATTGTTCTTTTCTAGCTGGGTTTTAATTATGAATAAAACAGTACAAAGTTTAAGTAAAAGGATTGTTCAATCAATTTTAACTGGAAAAAGAATATAAATTGCCGGTTAAGGTTCGAAAAATGTTTTGTTTCTTACGTTTTTTCATTATCTTTTTTCGGCTTGCTAATGTCCATCTAATAATTTGCTGGTCTAAATTTTTTTTTATTTATTAAATTGAATACTAATCGATTAAGTATTTAAGATAACATCTTCAAGTACATATGTACGAAAAGAATCGATTAAATTAATAACTCAGATAAGTGAATTGCAATCAAAAACAGTTTACAATTTAGTCCAATCATTTCAAGATATCTTAAACGAAACAGTCGCTCCAAGAAAACATTTAAAGCTCAAACATTATTCTTATCAATCACAAATTGGTATTTTAGAAAGTCTTGAATTTTGTTCGTCAACACAACCTCAATTATTTACATTACAATTAACAAATCAAGATCATCAAAATCTATACACTGAAATAACATCAATATGTGAACAAGACGATGCTAGTTTACTCAAATTAACATGTTACAAATCTTTAAATGACATGTTGCCAATTCGTAAAGCAACTCTCAATTGTCTAGCATCGTTTTATCACTTATTAGATCAACGTGAAGTCATTCTCGGAATACTACACAAGTCACTTGAAAATTCATCGCAAGAAATTCAAGAAACATCGTTTAACTGTTTAAAAAAATATACTAAAAACACAGAAAGCTATTCGAATCATTTGAGACAAACTCAGCCGAATACGACACAAGAAACTCATCGACCAATTATTCAAATTGCTGCTGACTATCTACGCGATTATCTTCATCCATTAACTGACTATACATATTTGAAAAAAAATGTTGTTAAACATCTCAGCTATATTACTAAATTGTATCCAACTATTCTGAACGATAAATTTAGCGAATATTTATTGAGTCATTTGAAACGTTGGTTGGAAGATTTATTACAAATTTTAAAAGAAAATTTTGAAAATCCAACAGCCACGCCTAAACCAATGCAAAATGAAATAGAATTGTGCTCGAATATAATTAGTTTATTGTCTGAATTGCAATCAGCACCGGTCAAATTAGTCGAGACATCAATTCCATTGGTTTTGAAATTTGAAAAAACGTTTGGCTTGGAAATAAGTGGAAAATTTCGTGAGCCTTTAGGAGAATTTCTCAAACGTTTTCCCTTTGAAACTCTCAAGTATTTACTCAATGCTGATAGGATTAAGGACATGTATTGCTTTAGATTTATAGTTTATTTAATCAAGAAGCATACTGTACAATTTGGACATATATTTAAAACTGAGCCGAATAGATTAGTTCAAATGTTGAATGAGTCGCAAACATTATTGATAAATGGACTTAATCAGCAAAATTTTGATTTTATAAACAAATCTAATCAAATTTTATTTTTGACTATTTTTATCTTTTATCGACTAACCAAGATCGAATCAAATAGGTAAATTTTTTTGATTTTTTATTAAAGATTTTTTAAAAATCGTAACGATAAAAAAACATCCAAAAATGTGCCATTTTTTTATTTTATCTTTTTTTCCTGAAGAATTTAACGCTAAGCTAAGGTAAAAGTTGTAAATTAACATTTTATAGATCTTTATTTTTACCATGAAACTTATATGATCTTATATATCATAATAATTCGATTTATCTTGCGGAAAATCTTTTTTGTTTTGAATTCAAAAATCTTACTCATGAAAATTTTTATGATTTGCTCAAACAATCTAAGAATTGCCATTATTATTTTTACGAGGTATCTTATCACCAGGGACGACCAAAAGTTGCGATCGAGTTAGCTGAATACTTGGTTGCTCAAGTCAAAAAAAATTTTGACTTTAAGTTTTAGATTTGGCCTACCTATCCAGAGTAAAATTAGCTTAAAGTTCAAAAATCGCAATTTTTGGTAGTCTCTGCTTATCACTTTAGAACATTGTCGTTTTAGAGAATTTCAAAATAATAGAAACAAAATATCTCAAAAAAAAAATTTTTTAAAAATTACATGAAAAATTAAATCTTGTTTCAAAATCATTCAGCATTCAAAAAAAAAGTCTCGATTCATTAAATTCTAATTTTTTTCATTTACAGCGTTTCTACCGAATTAACAGCGTACCGGAACCGTGGAAAAAGATTTTTTTTATTTTCGAATTTTTTTTTTGAGTACGGTTCAGATCGTACCAGTTCCCAAACCGTATTGAAAAAAATTTCGAAAATAAAAAAAAAATTATTATTAGTACGGTTCGGGTTAGGTTCGAGTGCGGGTACAGGTTCGGTCTAGTTTGGTAGGGCGTTAATTCGGTAGAAATGCTGTATTTTATATTTTTAACCTTTTCATAGTTTTTCCTAAAAATTTGATTATTTGTTACTCAATTTTCAGAATTTTTGCGCTCTGTATAATTATAGGACTGGTAAAACTTTTTAGTCTATCGCAGTCGCATATTAATGCAACGTTTTGCCAAATCTTAGTATCAATCGTTAATAATTCATCCAAACCAAAGAAATTTTACTAAATCAAAATAGTTCACCTATAGGCAAGATTTTCTAAAAACCAACTGTTCGATTATACATATTCTTAAAGTTATACTCGTCGACGACCGATCCAAATAACGGGCGTTGTAAAATTGGATAGTTGGCAAAGAAAAAATTTTGCTCATATCTCAAAAAACGATGCTTGTTTGTAAAATTTAAATTAATTTTCTATTTTTCAAAGTGTGTGGCTTCAATCTCAAAATCAACTAATCGAAGCTTTACTCAAAATATGGTGTGATGATAAATTCCACGAAAAACATTCGCAAATCGACACATTACATTACATTTATTGGAAAGAACCAATTTACATGCTCAAAATCCTTCTCAAATTTCATCAAATTCATATAGAATTACATAAAAGTGGCCAATCATTGTATCCATTAACATCCAATATAGAACTCCTATTCAAACTCTTAATCTCCTTTCAACATAAATCACTAAATCAATACGAATTTTTTCGTAATTATTTGACAAATAAAGTTGCCAAAGAGTACTCGAACGAAATAAAACGTGAAATATTTTTTACATTTGTACAAAAATTCACTGAAACAAACGATCCAATATACACACAAAAATTGAAGTCTTCAATTTTGCAGCAAATTTTGATCCCTTGCTTCATTGTTTCATTCGAATCGAATGAACATGTGAGTTTAATTGGAGGACCACCAAATCCCGATACAGACTCACAAGATAATATTATCTCAGTGTTTATAAATAAAGTCGTCGATCCAGATCAACCTTATGCATACTCGGATTCAGTTAGAATTTTTCTACTTCAATTATCCTCTTTATTTGTTCAACATGCTCACGACTATATTCACGATGTAAATAACAAAAAACAAGGCAATAAACTGCGTAGATTAATGACTTTTGCTTGGCCTTCACTCTTGGCTAAGACATGTGTCGATCCGTTCAATAAATATCACGGTCTTCTACTTCTTAGCCACATTATTTCCAAATTTGCCATTCACAAACGCATTGTTTTTCAAGTATTTCATTCATTATTGAAAGCCTATGCACCCGAGGCCAAATTGGTAGTTCGTCAAGCGCTTGAAATTCTAACACCGACATTTCCAACTAGATCCGAAGACGGCTATGTTACACTGGCATCTTGGACTAAAAAAATTCTCATCGAAGAAAATCATTCCATTCCACAATTGAGTCATTTAATTTACATAATAGTCAAATATTTTAAAGTTTTCTATTTTATACGACACACATTGATTAATCAATTAATAGTTGCTTTTCAAAAAGTGGGTCTATCACAAAATTCAACAAATGAAAATAAATTATTAGTCATTGATTTATGTGAAACAATTCTCAAGTGGGAAGCACAGCGTAAATTGGACTCGGAAGATTTAAATTTTGATCCAAATTTAAAATTAAAACATCCCGATCTTTTGAAACCATTCGACAAGCACATTTGCGATTGTATCATGAATTTTTTTGTTCGTTTCTCTTGTCAAATGAGTACAGTGTCACAAGAGGGCTCACAAAATACAAATCTAAATGAACAATTAGCCCGAAAATGTCTTAATTTATTTCAAATGGCAATTCAAAATGACCTATTGAATAATTTCGATTTAAAATTGGAAATTTTGGACAAATTATTGACAAGTTTGGAATCGACATTTTCTCAAAATCCACTTGTAACAAATATCCTAGGCGCAAGTCAAACAAGTCAAACTAGTCAAATTAATTTAAATCAAATTTACACATGTCTTGAAATTTTACTTATTTTAGTGGAAAATTCGTCCAAGTCAAAAATTCAATTAATTCTTAAAAGTCTACATAGAGGCCTACAATATTGTATTACAAATACGAATACTAAAATTATAAAATTGACATCGAGTATTATTGAAAAATTAATGATCAATTTGCCTAGTGAATCATTTAATACCATATCTGTCGAAGCAGAGCCTTCCAATGATCCCATTCATACACTTTTCGGTCAACCAGATGGAATATTGTGTCGTATGATTTTGGAAAGTTTGTCCTATTATGAAAAAATGAGTTTGATAAACCCCTCGGAGACAACAAGTCTAAATTTAAGTATAGATATTCTAACTAATTGTCTATGCTTAATTAAATCAGCTTCTATTAATAATGCTCAATATATTGATCGTCTAATGGGACCTATTATGAAAATACTACAAAAATTATATCGTGATCATTTGAATTCAATTAATAGTATTGGTCAGTGTTTATCGAGTGCCGATGGTGCTAATGTAATACAAGCTCCTAATTCCGTTCAAGTTTATTCATTTACCGAATTGATTATTCAAGTAATTGATTTGGTCAAAAATCGAGTTGGTGTTATGAGTATAGAAATGAGAAAAATGTTTATAAATCAAATTTTGGTGAGTCTCATTGAGAAAAGTATTGACTTGCGTCTAATTAAATATTTAGTTAAACTTATAAACGATTGGATTAAAATGAGTCATGTTAATAATGTACTACTCAATCAAATACCAACAATGAAAGAAAAACTAGTACTTTTACAAAAATTAACTCTAGTCATGGATAAGAAATTTTCGGATAATTCCGACATTCAAAAGATTTATTTAGATACAATTAGTTTTGTGTATCAGAACGAGGCCTATTTGACTCAACAAGAATTTAAGATCAAACTTGAACAGGCATTTTTGCTTGGCATGAAAAGTACACATGTTGATATGCGACAAATTTTCTACGATTTGTTCAACAAAAATTTCCAATCGAATGATCTCTTCGAGCGATTGTGTTTCGTTATAATTACTCAAAATTGGGAATTATTCGGTAGTTATTATTGGATACGTCAGTGTATTCAATTAACACTAGGCTCGTGTTACAACATGAATTTTATGACTAAATTAAATCCTAAATTTATGAGTTTAAGTGAAGCGCAATCAATGATCTTGACGCCTGAGAGCACTCATGATGTTCTAATGGAACAAATTGAATTTGAAGAATCACTATTGATTGCGTCTTTAGATCTCGATATAGACTATAATAAAAATATTATATTAGAAAATAATGTTGAAAAATTACTTCAAATCGAAGCGAATTTGACAAAAAAAATTAAAAAAATTAATTTATCATTTTTAATTGATCCTATATGTCATTTGTGTCACTTAAATCAAGACTTGGCTCATTCAGTATGGACTCAAATATTCCCGAAATTTTTTAGTCTCTTCACTGAAAAACAACGAGTTAATTTGTTCAATGAATTGACGCCATTCTTTGCCTCGGGAATTCACTGTATTCAAAAAAGCACACAATTGAGTGTCCTGAATACATTTTGTGAATCACTATGTCAAATAAGTCAATACAATTTGAATTTAAATCAAATTCTAAAGCCTTCTTTATTGACCTATTTGGCTAAGAATCATAATTTGTGGCATAGGTGTATTTTAACTTTAGAAAATCAATACATAAATGACACAAATTTGGAGAATTTTCAAGGTCTTACGAATTTATTGGGCTTGTTGAAAGAGGAGGATTTAAAAACGGGTTTATGGTTGGCTAAAAAGAGTCAAAATGATACGACTCGTTTGGCACTTGTTTACGAACAACAAGGTCTTTATTTACAAGCTCAAAAATTATTCGAAGAATTAATATCGAAAAATGTTGACTCATATTTAAATGAGTATTTGAATAAAGAGGAAGATATTCATGAGTTTAATTTATGGGAGGATAAATGGGTTAAGTGTTGTAAAGAGTTGAATCAATGGGCTGAATTGAATGAGTACATATCGACCAAGGATAACGATTTGAGTTTGACATTGGAATGTGCGTGGAAGTCGCAATCAGATTGGCAATTAATGAAGACTTGTTTGATAACACAAAAGGAAACAAATATTCCTAAAGATCAAGTATGGAAATGGTTTTTGTATCAAGGATATTATCTAGTGTGCAATCCGGACGATTTACATCAATTAATGTTACAGAATCAATCAGTTTTTTCGCTATCTGCAGCAATTGAAAGTAAAGTTGAAAAGTGTATGTTGTCGGCTTTGAAAGAATGGAGACGTTTGCCTAGATTAATTACACCAGCTCATATGAGTCTATTACAAGCAGCCCAACAGATAATAGAATTACAAGAGGCTTTTCAAATTCAACAAAATTTAAATTCAAATGTTCTTAATCAAACTCAAGCGCTACAAGAAACTAAAGGTATTATTAAAACATGGCGAGCGAGATTACCATTGATAAATGATGATGTAAGCTACTGGAATGATATTTTCCAATGGAGACAATTTCATTATGAAGCATTTACGAAATATTTTGAAAAACAACCAACAAATTCAAGTCAGGCTATGCTTGGTGTACATGCAGTTGCTCAAGGTAAATATAAATATAATTTAATTTTTGATATACGTTAAATGAACCCATAAAATGAATCATATCATTTATAAAGTGTAACTTGGACCGTGCGATAGAAAGTTGAACCAAGTCTTTATATTTTAAGTTAATTATACATTGGCAAGTTTTTTTTTTGATTAGATTTTTTTTATTTACAATTTTATTCAAAAAAGGCCAAAGAATGGAACTTATGTTCCCAATAAATTTTGCTGCAAATAAAGCCCAAACTAGTCCTTTACTTAAATTCGGAGTTAAAAGCTGTTTATCTCTTTTTATTTTAACTAAATTTTTGACTTGAATCAAAGAATCATTTGGTTTAGAAAATTGAAATTTTTGCTTTTTTTCAAAATGTTTTTACTGGTCGCCGATGGACTCGGGCCAGTAATTTTTTATTATTCAAAAAGTGGAAAAAGTTGAAAAATAAATAAAAACGACAACTATTTATAGGCGTTCGCACTACGGAATAGCGTATGATTGGCTACGCCAGTGAAGTGCTCCCGATCGTGAGGAGACAAAAGAAGACAAAAGGCTTACATTGCTGAATCATGTGTGCTTACATAATTTATACTTGTCTTCTAAATTAGTAAAAAAAACAAAATTCGATTTTTTTCAAACCATAAGTAAAAGGAAAATATGCCTAAATTAAGGTGGAATAAAAAAAGATAAACAGCTTTTAACTCCGAATTTAAGTAAAGGACTAGTTTGGGCTTTATTTTCAGCAAAATTTATTGGGAACATAAGTTCCATTCTTTGGCCTTTTTTGAATAAAATTGTAAATAAAAAAAATCTAATTAAAAAAAAACTTGCCATTACGAATATGAAATTAGTTAGAGACTTTCTTTTCTAATAGATTAAGTTTTTAACTATATTTTCTCAAATGCGTTTTTTTATCTTAGTTAAAAAACTTTTGAAAAAAAGTTTACATGCGAAATATGAATTAAGAAAAACAATCTTAAAATTTTTATTAAAACATTAATTTTTGTTACATTAAGTCAAACTCAAAACTACTTTTGAGTTAACTAACGTGTTATTCAGACATTTTGTTTTGCTTAAGGAATAAATAAGATAAAAAAGGGGCGCGAAGGAATCAAACTTATATTTAAGATGTAAGTGCACGTATAATGACCGTAAGGGTTACGTGAAAAATTTTAAATAATTACACTATTTTACTTATAAAATATTTCATTTGGTTACTTGTTCAACATTATTTGGAATTGTTAACGACTCTGTTCGTAAAGAAATTTTCTCTGGCTCTGCAATTTTTATTATTTTCTTTTGTTAGTTTATATGTATTTCTCCGATTATTCGAGTAGTTGCTAATTTAATAATTAATACCATTTTTAAAAATTTCAATTTTTTTAAAATTTTAAGAAAAATCTAAAAGTTCAATTTTTTTTAGATTATTTTCCTGACGGTAAGTTTGGGTAATTTTACTTTAGAGTAAGAACCATCAATCAAAATCCGTTTTAAAAAAAAATATCAATATTATTGCTATTTTAACACTCTAAGGACCGACTATTTTTGTCAGAGTTGGGAAACTGTAACTGATTAACTGATCAGTTTCAGTTAATTTCAGTTATCAGTTAAACTGAAACTGACTGATTACTGATTTCCAAAAACTGCCATTTACTGATTTTAACTGACAAAAGTTTGGTCTATTTTAAAATAAAAGAAATATTTCAAAATAAAAATAAAATAGCCATAGAAAGAAATCTATAAATTTTTCTAACATCGAACTTTAACTTAAAATCATTTTTTACACTGTTGTGAGTTACAAAACTTAGAATTCAGAATAAAAAATAACGTAGGTAGTGGATTTATCTTTAAAAATTTGTCAAATTTAATTTTTTCAAAAATTAAAAAAAATTTCATATAAAAAACCATGAAACGTTTATTTTTTTAAAATATTTCTAGTAAAATAATAGTTTCGTTTTTTTTAAATAACTGAATTTAACCGATTTTTGAAAGTTACTAAAAAACTGAAACTGATTTCTAAATAACCGATACTGACTGATAACTGAAAATTAAAAAATCTGATTAACTGAAACTGACTGATAACTGAATTTCATGTAACTGATCCCAACTCTGATTTTTGTCCAAAAATTTGATTAAATATAGCAAAGGTTCGAAGAAAGATTTAATACATCGAAAATTCCATAAGTTTGAAATTTTGAAAAAGGGTTAAATTGACATCCCAGGTCCTTTGAGTGTTAATATTTTTAAAATTGCTATTTTAATATCGAGCAAATAAATTTAATTTATCAATTATCAACTATTCATTTCCTAAAAAAAATTAGGATTAATTTAAAGGTACTGCACTGCTCACGAATTAACGTCGTACGCGTACCCGTACTAAAAAAAAATTTTTAAGTCTAAATTTAATTTAAAATTTTTTTTTTTTGTACGGGTACGGTACGGCCAAAATTCTGCATGCAATACAAATCAAAATTTTAAGAATAAATGCGCCAAAAAAAGCTATTTTTAAAGCGATTGGCAAAACGTAAAAATAATCAAAACATTGTTTAATGCTAATGATTAGGTTCTCTATTAGATATGGTAAAAAATTAAAAATTCTATTATTTTGGGGTGCATTAATTGTTAAAATTTTAGGTTTTAATTCAATGCGTTCCTATACAAGGTATTATGGTACTAATAAAATCTACATTTAAAAAAAAAAATTTTTTTTTAGGTACGGGTACGGGTACGAGTAGGTACGGTCTGAGTACGGTACGGTACGCGTACGACGTTAATTCGGGAGCAGTGCAGTAAAACAAATTTGAAATGAATTCAATTGAATTTTTTTTAATTTTTTTTTGCTATTTTAATCACGTTGCTATTACAGCGAAAAAAATAGATCTGCTATTTTATTTGATTTTATTTTGAGGCATTTTAAAATATTGTCTGAAATTTCTTTAATTTCACTTAATTAAACAATTTTAAGATAAAAAAAAAACGAATCAATTCTTCTAAATTCTTTTTATTAAAGGTATTGTTAATTTTGGTAAGATTGCACGTAAACAACACCTCTACGATTTGTGTCTAGAGACTCTGAACAAAATTCATAAAAAACAATCTGTACCAATAATCGACTGTTTCCTAAAAGTCAAACAAGAAATAAAATGCTACATAAACACTTACGAATACTTGAGTCCTAAACAAAGCAAAGAAATTCTCGACTTAATCGAAGCAACAAATTTGCGTTTTTTTACTAAAGAAAACGTAGCTGAATTGATATCATTAAAAGCTCAATTTTTACAATTGAATAATAAATTCGACGACGCTAATCATTTATACTCATTTTCAATTTATTTAAATGATTCATCTCCTAAATTGTGGGGTGCATGGTCTGATTATTTAACTCAAGCATTTGTTGATGTTACTTCACGTCAAGCTTATTCGACACGTCCATTAGAAGCAGCTGAATCAGCGTTAATAGGTCTTTTAAACGCTGCTAAACACTCAGGTGGCGAGGCTAAGACAAGAAAATACATTGCCAAAATTTTTTGGTTACTCAGTTATGACAATGAAAAGAAAGAACTATTCAATCAATTTGAACAATATGCCCTACCAACTATTCCTGTTCAAAATTGGATTCAATGGATACCTCAATTAATAACACTTTTGCTCAAAAATGACGACAATGGAAAATATCTCTACGGTTTAATGAATCAAATTATAAGACAATATCCTCTTGCTGTTTATTATCCATTAAGAACTCTTTATTTTAAAATAAAACAAGATGAACATGCTGATAAAATAAAACAGCAAATATTAGCTCAACAAAAAGGCGAAACAGATGTTAAAGAAAAGAGTAATTCTTCTGTTGAATCTTTAGTACGTGGTGCAGCGACTCTAATGCATGTACAACGAGAAATGCATCCATTACTTTTCAACACACTAGAAGGCCTAATCGACCAATTACTCCTACTCAAATATAATTGGTATGAAGAATTGCTCAGAAATTTTAAACAAACTTTAAATTATGTGTACACTTATTTTTACGAGACGAATTTGAATAAAAAATCCGATTTTGTTGAGACTATTGATCCATTTTCAATAATGTGGTTTAAAAAAATTCATAAATTTTACATTGATATTCAATATTTTCAATTGCCCAATCGACTCAATTCTCAACAAAATTCGCCTAGTATTGGATCACCCTCTGGACCGAGTACACAAAGTCAAACAAGCGCACAAAATCCACGTTTAAGAGGTCTCATTGCAATACTCAATGATCCCAATCATCAAATAACACGTCAAAAATTTCAACAAGACTTTCCCTATACTCAAACCAATCCATCACAACAAATTAACATTAAATTATTTATTGATAAAATAAAAAATTGGATTAAATTGTTGCAATTACACGTCGATTTAAGTGTACCAAAAAAGAGTATTTTGGACGAGAGATTTAAATTGGTTACACAGTTTTGCTCAAATACGGCTGATATTGAACTCCCTGGTGAATATTTAGTACCAAGATCGACGAATTATTACGTCAAAATAAGTCGATTTTTACCAGTTTATGAAACTATTGAAAAATATCAAACTTTTTCGAGACGTATTTACATTCGTGGTCATAATGGTAAAGTATATCCATTTTTAATTGTAAACGAATCGAATCATTTTTACGATTCGAGAAAAGAGGAGCATGGCTTACAATTATTCCGCATGATGAATACTTATTTAAACAAACAAAAAGAGACATCGTGTCGTAGTTTGAATTTTATAACACCAAGAATTGTAAGTCTTTCATTTGATTTTCGTTTAATTGAAGACGAACCGAGTGCCATTTCGCTACTAGACATTGTAAAACCAGATCTTAGAGAAAAAAGTATTGAAACATATTTTACCCAACGTAATTTTATAACCAAACCCGAGATTTACAAATCGATTTCGAATCAAATAATAAGAAAAAATTTAATGAAATCATGGGCCATGAAAAAATACTCAGATGCTACTGATTATTTTAATTTTAGAAAACTTTTTACTCAACAATTATCCCTATATAATATAAGCGAATTTATACTAGGGTTAACTAGTCTAAAACCAGATCAATTTTATATAAGCCAAAATAGCGGTCTATGTCAAACAATTCGTTATAAATTCGATTTAAATGAAAATATGAATAATCGATTAACACCGTTTAGATTGACTCCAAATTTAGTCGAATTTATTCAGCCTAGTGGAGTTTATGGTCAAATGAGCGCAAGTATGACAGCCTTAGCAAGATGTCTAAACGAGCCTCATTATGGTTTTATATGGATATTGAGAACTATTTTGAAGGATGATGTTCTTAATGTAATGTTAAGAAAAAAACAAGAGGATTTAATTAAGAATGTGAATAGTCAAGCCAATTTAAGTTATGAAATAGAACAAGAGAATATTATTAATCTAGTCAATAAATTAGTAGCTTCCATTGAGATTAGACTTAAGGAATGTGAAAATTTGGATAATGGAAAAAATTATGTTTTAAATGAGTTGATACCGAAAGCAATCAATTTGGAGAATTTAAGTGAAACGGATCCTAGTTGGTTTCCGTGGTTTTAAAATTCGTTTGTTTATTTTTAATATTTTTCTATTTTTTTTTCTGGACATAAAAATATATTTAATTTGTAAATTTTATTAATAAATAAAATTTTTAAAATTCTACGATACAGCTTTTTTTAATGTTTTGCATCAAACTTTTGAAATCATTTTTCTATAAAAATACATTTTAGATTTAACCAAAAAATAGAAATACTTTGTAAATCTATGCTATCCCTTTATTACAAAATGAATTCAGTATGAAAAGTAAAAATAAGAATTAGTAGGTTAGCCGAAATTAAAAAAAATTTTAACACAGATCACAATTTTCTGTCGCTAAAAGCTATTTACTTGGTATAGCATAATTTTTTTGAAAAAATCAGTACCAAAACTGATAAATTTAATATTTAAAAAAATAATATTTAGAGATTGTTAACGTTATACCCAATAATTGAAAAATTTAAGTATAGATAAATTTTGATTAATTTTGTTTTTAAGTTGTATTTTAAAGAATTAAAAATTTTAATTTCTTTGTTAAATAGTTTTTGTAAATGCTAAATAATTATCTGGGCTAATTTTTTTATGACTGTGAATAGCTGTTATTTAACTGATAGTGAGAAACATTTTGGTATTGTCTAAAAAAGCAAGTTAAATCTCTACAACCTTAGCTTTTGAATTTCAAATAGGCCAATTTTTTCTTTCAGAAAAATAGATATTTTTTACAAAGAAAAACTTTTTTCATCTTAAATATACTTAAGAAAAAATAAAGCCTTTTGATATAAATGCTAAGATTGTGATTTTCAACTTTTCGCAAAACGGGCCTCAAATTCGTGATCCTCGACCCCAAAACCCCCACAAATTATCAAATTTACTAGAGTTAAAATTTAAAACTAAAAATTAAGTATCTCCAAGGTCTTTTAAAACCCTTTTTTGGATTTTTATCCAGTTTTTTTCAATCGAAGGCTGTCAGGAATATTTTTCCCAAACATAATTGAACCAGCTCTTTCAGAATCAAAAGGGTGTGAAAGGTTGTATCAAAAACTTTTAAAGGATACCAACACATGTTGCATTTTTATTTCTTCTAAGAGATATTTCGCCTTTCGCGAATCAAAATGAACTTTAAATGAGCCAAAATTTAGATTTTAATCACATATAAAAAAATTTGATTCAAAGCTGAAAATGCACCCGCACTTCAAAACAAATTTAATTTTTTTTTTAAAAAAATTATATTTTTTAATTTAAATTTTTTAAAAATTTTTTCAGATTTTATCCCTGCTCTTTAATTTAAACTTCGGAAATAGGAAAAAATTTTTTATTTTTTTTCGGTATGATAGGCTGCGTTAATTTTTGATTTTATTTCTTTTAAGCGTCGGGTTTAAATTTAGAAATCAATCATTAATACTGCTTTTTAAATTGAAAACTAATTTTTGTCACACGGGTCTAATTTCAGGTAAAGTATAATATAAGAGGAATTGGCGATGATGCGTGGGGCAAATTTTAGTTTTCAGGTTTAAGAGCATGCACTTCTCAGCAAGGAAATACGGTATGATATAAAAACCGTTGTCTGTGACCATAGACGTACACCGTAAACACGGTGCCGAAAAATTTGAATAATATTTTTCTTATATTTTTATGATTTTAAGAGGACTCTAAAAATTTTGAATGCCCTTTAAATATTTCTTACTAAACACTTTAAGAAGCTCACACTAAAAATCAAATTTATTTTTCAAGATTATGATTTGGCCTTCCAAAGTAGTAATTCTTTGTAAATTAATAAAATCTAATCAAAGTTTAAATTGAAAAAGAAATCGTTTTAATTATTTTCATAAAAATTTTTTAGATTTTTCGTACAATTTTTAAAAGATAAAAAATCAGAAATTCAATATTGTTGTTTTTTTTCATCACTTTCGTAAAAAAAGTATTCAAGGTAGAATTAAGTCATTATGTTCTTTTTTTTAATAATGTTTTTTCAGGTTTTCTGATAGAATTTATCAGCTAAGGAATTCAAAATCATATCAAATATCATTATAACATAATAAACATTATTTTTTGTTTTAATGTTATCTAGCTTTTCTTTTTATAAAGATAAGAAGATTACGAACATGCTTAAACATCTGGAATAAGGTGGTTTTTCAAGGCGAAATCAACCTGGATTTAACATTAAAAATTATTCGTCTGTATAAAATTTTAAAAAAATTAATTTGATTCTAAACTGTTTCTTAATGAAATTATCTTGAGTAATTTCAAATGAACCATTAACAAAAAAAAATAACAAAAATTTGATAACACAAGCTGAGATTAAATAAAATCAATTCAAGTGTATTAAAATTTTATTTGTTAAGTTAAGAGAGTTAAAAAAAAATGACAAGCGTATGATTGAACCCAGTCGGGTCTGACTTTAATATAATTTCTGAGATTTAAGCAACTTAAAGTACCGTATTGAATTACTACTAAATAACAACTTACAGGTGCTTTATGTGTTCATTTCAATTTTTATTTTATTATTTTCAAAATTACCGAATTTAAAAAATCAATAAAGCATGTCAAGTTTTTTGAAGTAGTTTCAAATTTTCTTTCAAATTAAGTAAATTAATCCTAAGTCAATAAAACGTGAATTGAATAATTCTCGAGGAAATGTTTAATTTTTTGTTAAGAGTTTCTGTGTTTTTTTTGTTCTTGTTGAAAATTGATAATCATTTTGTGACTAGGAACCAAAATTTATCGATTTCCGCATGGCTTAACTCCCTAAATAAACTCTTGAAATCAATTATAGATATTTATTTGCAAAAAAAAAATAAAATAAATAACCTGAAACTTTTTATTAAATTTTAATTAAATTTGTCTCTTTTTTTTTTGTTGTGATATACTGTGTGTAAATCTTAATTAATTCTGATAAAAAAACTCGACTCGTGGCTATTCCAGGGACTATAATTATAGAAATTCATTTAAAAAGAGTTAAAACTTTACTTGAATTGCATTTAAAAACCAAAACAAAAAAAAACTAAAATATAATGAAATTTGAGAATTGCAAATTAAGTGACAAACGCGATTCGATTTTTTTACATGCATAGATAACTTAATTCAATACTCAATTAAAATCTCATTTATTAAACCCGTAAAGGGACTTGGAACATTTGTATCTCTTTTTTTTTTAATGCATAATTTTGATTATTAAGGGAATTTATTATCTATAATTAAATCCATATTGAGCATTTTTTTTTTCAAAATAAAATTTATGATACCTTAATGAGATTTAATGAATTTTTAATAAACTACATGTGCAAGTCTCAGTAGAAATTTAAAGGAATAGAAAGAAAAAAAAAATGTTTTTTCAAGGTATCGAATATAGTAATTCTAATTGAAATAACCTTTTCTTTTTAATTTTTGGATGAAAAACATAAAACAATTGCAAATGCTTATCTGGATAATTATACAAAAATGCAATACTGAAACTAAATATTGTAAAATCTGAGGCTCTCTCCTGATCCCTTTTTTGTTTTAATTAACTTCATCTTTACCTGTAAATTAAACCTGATATTTTGAACAAAATTAATAACTAGTTAACCTCTTTTTCTTTTATGATGATTTATTTATTTAATATCCGTTCTAAAAGCATATCTCAAATAAAGTTTTTTTAAAGAAATTTAAAAAACGAAATACATTAAATCAAATATTGATGAATAATCCGTAAAAGAAAAAAAATTGAAATTTACTAATTTGCCTTTTTTTTGTTTTTAACTTTACAAAATTTTTTGAATGAAAATTGCTCAAGTCTTTTTTTTTTTTTCAATTTTCTTGAAATTCATAAAAACAACTTGTCTCCGAATGTTATATATGAATTTAAAGTTGGTAAATAAGAGCTACAGGAAGCTAAGATTATATGACATTTCTTAGCACCCAGAAATGCTATAAATTGCTCAATTATTTTACATTAACTAATAGGTCCTTTTTTAGAATTTTACTAAAGAAAATATTAAAAACTTTAGGTTACTAATATAATAAATTAATCATTTTTTAAATTGTGTAGGTTAATTTATAAGAAGTTATTTGATTTTTCAAGTTTCAAGAAAATATTTTTTTTAAAGGTACTTTTTGGTTACAAAATCTACTCAGTTTCCATCTGTAAACTGTAAATAATCAGGGTTTTGGTAGCAATATTTTAGTAATAAAGTTAGAAAAAAAAATGTTATTTTCAAGATTTCAAGCTTATGAATGGTGAAAATTGAAAGTTTTAAATTGGTTACCACTCTACCGAAAATTTTCTGGAAACAGTTTTGATTTTTTTAAAGAATCAGCTGAAAAATAAACTGATTTATACAGTCGGACCTGGTTAATCCGTCTTAATTGGTGGAATGTCTTTATGCCTGTTAATCGAAAATGACAAAATGTCGAGCTAAAATTATATTTTACCAAATTTCACTGGGAATATCGGATTAACGTGGTTAGTCTCTAATTCATTTATCAAAAACTCAAAGTTAAGCTTAACCATTTTTTTTTGGTAAAAAAATATTCTTATTTTTAATGATGCAAAACGATTTAAGTCATTCTAGTTTCAAAATGTTTGGATTTCTTTTATAAAGACAAGAATGAATTGAATTTAAAAGGTGAATATTTAAACCAATATATTGTTAAGCAATAAATTTTTAAATATGTAAAAGGGAAAAATTATAATTTTTTAAAAATTTAAAAATTATAAAATTGAATTTTTTTTAAATTTTAGAAAAAATATTATTTTAAAAAAATTGGACTTGCACTTTCCCTTGTAGAAAACATGGTAACGTAACTAATTATTAAACAATTCAAAAAAAAATTTTAAATAACTGTAAAAACAACAAGCTTACTACATAAACTAACTAATTATAAAATTGATTATGGCTAATTTAGTAAAGAGTAACCTTACAGATAAACTTTGTAAAGAAAAAAAAACATATTTTTTTCCAACAAAATTAAATTAATTAATCAGTACACATAAAGAGATATCTTCTGGTAATCTAATATGTTGTTTTTATAAGATAACATACATTGGAACTTAAAATCTAACTTCTACTTAAAACCACATGCTGCAATTTAATTTGGTCAAATCAAACTAGTTTTTTATTCATGAGTAAAATATAATTTAGACTGAAATAAAAAAAAATTATTTAAAAAAGTAATTAATCTAAATTGAAGATTTTACGTTTTTATTTTTGTTGTTGTTGTTATTGTTGAGGAATTCCTGATGATAGAGTTGGCTATTTTGATTTCTATTACTTATCAATTACAGTAATCGGATATGGAAAAATCAAAATTTATAAACAAGTAAATTCATTTATTTTGTTTGTTTATTTTTTTTTGTTTAAGAGAGTTATCTTAGAGGTGAATTATTTTCAAATTAGTTTCGGTTTTTAAATATTTCATTTTTTTTTCAGGAAAATTTGAATTTTAAATTTAAATATACCTTAAAAAAGTAACAAATCCAGATTAGGTACGTTTCCAGTAAGAAAAATAAAATTGCAATTTTTGTCAGTTTTAGACAAGATAAAATTTTTTTTCTTTCTAAATGAAGCGTTTTTTGCATTGTCAGTTTACCAAGATTTTTTGTTTTATTTTCAAGTTCAATGAGCATACGATGAAAGAAGCAAATGTTCGGTTAACCTTTTTTTTTCTATTCAGAAATTCTTCAAAAATTCCAATAAACAAAATATGGAATGATAAATAGGAATTTAAAGAGATAAGACTTTCTTTCTTTTTCTATGTTTAAAAATAAGGTAAACAAACATCAGATTTTTTTAAGAAAAAAAAAATACCAGAGTGAGCTTAGTTTTAAAGTTGTTTAAGAACCGTGTAAATTTCGATCACATGGTATGACACTTTTTCTTCTTCTTCTTTTTTTTTTATTTTCTATTCTGGATCTAAAAAAGAAGTGCAGTTGTGTAAACTTTAAAAAAAAAAATTTTTTTTTTTGAATTTAAAAAAATCTTCAAAAGACGTTCATAAATAAAAAAAATCAGTTTTTTTTTTAAATTCAAAAAGATTATTAGTTTACTTTTGAATGCGTCTTCTTTCGTCTAAGAAGTAGAAGTAGAAGAAGAAGAAGAAAAAAAATTTAAATTTAACTGCAAAAATATTTTCTTTACAATAACAAAAAAAAAAACTAATCTATGATTGTGTACATTTGAAACCTTTAGCAAGAAGCTGAAAGAGACGCTATTTTCGAATTTGAAATGTGTGGACGCATAAAAAATCGCAAAAAAAAATTTGCTTTCTTTTTTCTTCTTTTTGTTTCTATTTTCTTTTTTCATTAATAGAAAAATTTTGAGAAAATTTTGAAATTTCCAAAAAAGATCTTGTAATATATTGGAGCAAATTTTTGCTACTTATGGTGATCTTCCACTAAAAATTGTCCAGAAGATACATTTTTTTTAATTGCGCAGTTAATTTAACATTCTAACTTAAATGTTTTTTTTTTCAAATGCGCAATGTGCATGAAGAAAGATACATTCAAAAAGTAAGATTACATATTTTCCAGATCAGGTTATATTTGGTCGTCAATAAGCTTTCCAGAGAATGCAACAATTTTTTTTGTTTTTTTTAAAGTCTATTTGAGATTATTTCAGTTATTTCTCGACAAAAAAAAAATTTTAACTTGCCTTTAAAATCTTCTTGTGTTTTACAAAAAAAAATTTAGAATAAAAAAAGTGTATAAGTTTTGAAATAGAAAAGTTGCAATTAAGTTGTTGTTGTTGTTGTTCACATTTACAGGCGTATCAAGTAAAGTAAGCTTTATAAGTAGAAAAAAAAAGTAATAACTTCTTCGTTCAGCTAGTTTTTCTTTTCGAGAAATCTTACTTTTTTTTTTGTTTCTATCCTTAGTATAATACACGTTTTTAATTTTACTTTTAGAAGTAGCCAATTTAGCTTTTTTTTTTTCTAAGAGCTAAAGCATGCAAGTAGTTTTCTTGTTTTTTATTTATTTACTTATTTACAATTTCTCAAATCTAATTGAGCTAAGTACACTAATAATAAGATAGGTTGTGAATTTAAAAGAATTACCAATTTTAAAGGTTAGCTTGTATTTTTTGTCTGAACTTAGACGAACAACATCCAGGACTCGTTTTTGATCCTTTTTATTTGAGAAAGTAATTTAAGTAGCTTTTTTGTTTCTAAATCTATTTATTTTTATTTCAAAGTTAAATATAGACATGATCAACTAACACGTGTAATTAAGGTAATATGTCGAAAATCCCTAAAAAAAATTTTCAATTAAATTTAAAAAAATTTTTTTTTTGTCAAAATTTTTATTTAAGTGAACATTTGGTCGCTTATGTTACACTTAATTTTCAAGAATTAAATTAAAGGTAGACTAAAATTTTGATTTTTTTTTTTAAATTTAATTCTCGTATATTTCAGGTGTATTTTTGTGATTGTTTATATGTTGTGTAAACTCTTCCAGAGTCTAACTGAACAATAACAGAAATTTGTACTAAATTTCAAGATAAATTGATAAGATAAAATAGGAACAAAATACTATAGAAAGAAAGAGAAAAAAACTTATTAAATATAAATAAATAATTTTTGATTGATTTGATAGATAGATAGAAAAAAAAACGAACTCTGATGATGTTTAGGAATAACGGATGAGTAATTTTATATTTGGGTTGAAATTGTTTACAAAAACTTTTTTGTTTTTTAGTTGTTAAAAGCTAGCCGTATTTTTCTTTCTTCCAAGCAACTACAAAAATAATAGAAAAAAAAAATGTTATTTTTAAATGTTTTTCAGACGTGTTACTTAGGGCTCAATTTGACAGGTAGGGCTTCTTTTCTTGTTACTTAAGGAATAAATAATACAAAATTATGATAATATCAGGAGTAAAACAAGAGATACCTTAAAGTTAATTGAGAGCTTGAGAGAGAAAGAAAGAGAATTTTTCTTTTAGATAAACTTTAATTTAAAAAATAGATAAATTAAGTTTGTTTGGAACTAAAAAAAAAAATTAGGTTAACTTTCTTTTTAATTATTATTTCTGTAAAATATAAAAACTGGCTTAAAGATGATTCCTAACGTGTTTCAACTTAGATATTACCTACTTGTTTTTTTATATTAAAATAAAAAAAATTTTTTTTCTTTTTTTTTTTTGCGTTTATTTTTGACTGGGGCTTAACCTAAATTTAAGGTAAACGATTATCTCCTCTTTTTTTTTTTAAAGCTTGTTTGTTGCTGTTGTTCTTATTACTTTTACTAGTTGTTCAAGCTTTCAAGAAAAAAAATAAAAAGAGATAATTTATTCTCTGACGCTGTTAAAATACAAATAAGAATAAAAAAAAGATATTTTATCTGTTAAGAGAACTACGGTAGTATGAGAAAAATTTGAAAGTATACCTTAAATCTTTTTAATTAAAACAGGTAATTCCTTAGTTGCATTTTAAACATGAAAAAAAAAATTCAAATTTTTATGTATTTTATTCTGTTTTTCAAGCAAAAAAAATTTGGTTTTAATTAAAATTTTTTTTTGCTATCTTTTAATTTTCTGTTGTTTTTTCTTTTAATACCTGATAACAAAATTATGCGCTTACTTTTCTTTTCTTTTTTTTTTAGGTAAGGAATTTGAGCAATTCAACAAGTATATTTTTCTACTTGAATTTCATGATTTAACTGCCTTAAATGAGATTTTAGAATAGGTCAATTCACCAAATAGAGAAGAGATTAGAATTTCAACCTTTCGATTTATTAGTGCCATTTTCATGAATCTTATGATTTTATTTTTGAAATCTTAATCTTTTTATTGCTATCTTTTTTCTTCTCTGATTTTTTTTTATTATTAGATCAATTGATATTAAATTATTCATAAATCTTTTTTTTTTGAGTACTTAACATGCTTCTGAAAGAAAGGAAAATATTTCATTTCTTCTTGAGAACACTAAAAGTCAGTCTTCTTTTTTAGATTTTTAAAAGTAATTTACAAATTTTTACACTTAGATACACCCATTTGATTTCAAGTTAAAGCCACCTTTTAATGCTATTTTTTTTCCTTCACCAAAATGAATTAAATTTGGTGCAAAAAATTTTTGATTGTTCAAATTCAGAATAATTTTTTACTTTCTAAATTTAACTTCTTTAAAAAAAAAAAACATGATTTTAACTACAATCAATTCTTTGAATGTAAGCTAAGAACTCCTGCGCCGAATATTTCTAGGACTGTTATGATCCTAGAATATTTTGTTGTTGTAAATTTTGGAAAATAGTGTATCAGGTGAATGTAATTTTTTTTCAAATTGTATAAGGTGCTTATCCTACTGCTTCTTAGAGGCAGACCTATCCTCTAAATTTTAACTAAGTTATTTTAAGTAAAACAAAAGTATTGAATTTTTTGTTTCAAAAATGTACTAACAGTAAAATTTAGAAAATTCTATTCTTGCCTTACAAACTACAACAACAACAAAAACAAGCTATCAAAAAATTAAAAATAGAGATAAGTAAGCTTAACCTTATCAAAAAAAAAAATAAGGAATTTTGTGCTTTTTTTTTTCTTTACCTTAATATTTTACCTAAATATTTTGAATTTAGATATTTAAAAAAAAAATTCAGATAAAATTTTTTTTTTTTTGAAGTTAATTTTAGTATTTTTTGTTGTTTTGTAAATTTTGTTTGTGTTGTTCTTGTTGTTCGTGTTCATGGTCATTGTGTCCTTGTCTTGAAAAAAATTTTTTCGAAATTATTTCCAACGCTCAAGTCAGATCAATCAAATGCTAAATTTGTTTTGTCAATACTATTAGAACAAAGAAAGCCAAAATAAGAGGAGTATGAAAAAAGGTAAGTTTTGAATTCAATCCTTATAACGAGAAAGAAAAAAAAAAAAATTTTACAATTCTAAATTTCAATGCGCCATTTGAATTTAAATTAAAATTTCCGCGTTTTTTTTTCTCTTTTTCTTTCTTCAAACAATAAAACAATTTACAAAAAGAGAAAATTTTTCAAATTAAATTAGTTTTCTTAACATTCACCTTTAGTCAAGATTTAGTTGAGAGCTTGCAGTCTACAAAAAAAAATTGGTTGTGTAATTTATTTAATCTAATTATCAATTTAACTCATCTCTTAGGTGAATTTTGACAATTTGGAAACAACAAAAAAAAGACGCGCTATTTTTATTTAATATTTTTTTTTTACCAAATTAGGTGCTTGATTATTTATGAATTTAAAAAAAGTTTTTTTTTATTTTCTCCAAGTTACCAAGGTTCTTAAATTAATTTGTTTCTTATTTAAGACTAACAAAATTAAAGAGAAACACTTTTTAAAAAATAGAAAATTTATTCAACAAAAATGACTTCGGCTACTAGTTATTATGAAGTTCAGCCTGAGCACATGGACGAACAAATCAACGAGTCTCAAATGTCCGAAAGTTTAGACAATTCGTTTGGCAACAATGAGACCATTCAAAATACTCTATTTCAATGCAAAGTCTGCAATAAACCATTTGATAATCTTCATCGTTTACAGAGACATATGATGTGTCATGACATGAGTCCTGAATTGCGCAAATTCAAGTGTGAATTTTGTAATAAGGCATTCAAGTTTAAGCATCATTTAAAAGTAAGCTAATAACTTTTAACTTTTTATTATTTCCCGAGCAGAATTTCAAGGCTTTTATTCTAAAAATTACTTAGATTTTGACTCGGGAATAAAAAAATAATTTCTAGAAACTTTAAATTTGAGAATAAAAAAATAAATCTTGAAAATTTTTCGGAAACGAAAACTCGTGTCCAATCATATACCTGCTTAGAAAAAAAATATTAAATTTCGCAAAAAAAAAAAAATCGATAAAACCCACCTTTTTTTTTTTGTTTTGTCGATTTTTTTTTACCAATCAAAAAATTTAATACGACTCAATAAAAAAATATAAATAAAATAAAAAATAATTTTATATTTTAATTTAAAAAATTTCTTTTTCCTCTTAAAAAAAAGGAACATACAAGAATTCATACTGGTGAAAAGCCATTTAAATGCGATAATTGTGGTAAAAGATTTTCACATTCAGGCAGTTATTCTAGTCACATGACATCGAAAAAGTGTTGTATACAAGTACAAATACAAAATCAAGATACATCTAGTCACCAATCACCAAATAAATCAAGTCTTTTAAAACCAGTGACAGAACAAATTGAAAATCAAAATATGTTAGCTCAAAATTTTCCAACGGAAAATCTACTTGTTAATAATCCATTACTTAATTACTTAACTCTAATGAATGCTAGTCAAAATGTAGACACTTTAAATATTTATCAACAGCAGCAACAGCAACAACAAAATTTCTTAAATTCACAAAATCTAGTCCAAACATGGTTAAATTACATTAAAAGTCTACAATTATTTAATTCAATTTATTCGAATAATCAACAAATTAAAACAGACAACTTGAAAAAACGACAACGTTCCCAATCACCACAATCACTCACATCTAACTCATCTATTCCATCGTCTTCATCATCTCAATCCTCCGATTTGCCATCGCCAAATTTTAACTCAGAACCTTTAGATTTAACAATGAACAAAAAAATCAAACAAGAGGATGAAAATGGCAAATTTTATTCCAAGAAAAAATATTTACTTAAAAATTATGACATTGATAGTTTGATAAAAGATGAAAATAACAATTCAAATGAGAATTTCGATCATAATGAATTGGATGGCTCGAATACGTGCAGTGCCGATGAGCGAAGTTTAAATGAATTTGACAATGAAAATACTGAATTTTCCGAAGAACAAAGTCTAACGCCACCAAATAGTGTAAATTACATTGACAGTCCACTAAGTGGTAATAGCCGAAAATCATGGAAAAATCACATAATTCAAGGTGGTGATATGTATGCATGTGATCAATGTGATAAAATGTTTAGTAAACAATCGAGTTTAGCTAGACACAAATATGAACACTCTGGTATTCGACCGTTTGTTTGTGACATATGCACAAAAGCATTTAAGCACAAACACCACTTGGCTGAGCATAAGAGACTTCATACTGGTGAAAAACCATTCGAGTGTACAACTTGTGGTAAAAGATTTTCTCATTCTGGTTCATATAGTCAACACATGAATCACCGGTTTAAATATTGTCGTCCGTACAGAGAGGAACAACTTAAACTAGAAGGAAATACCAATCACCAAGATTTGTCAAATGAGCAAAGTTTACTTATCAATGAATCAGAACAATATCAAGTTGATGAAAATAATAGCGATAATATACAATAAATTTTAGTTTTTAAAAAAATTTTAAAAATATTCCTTATTTTTTTTTTGTTTTTTGACCAACAAAGAATCCATTAACCAGAAGTTTTTGTTTCTTTTTTTTTTGTTCTAAGATGTGTTTCGTGTCATGTCATACACACAAAACGAAAAGTTATTACTTTATTTGTTTTATTGTTTTAAATGTTCCTCTTGTTTTTTTTGTTTTAAAAAAAAAATTTCTAAAGTGAAAAAAAAGATTAATAAATGTAAAAAAGATAAATAAGGTATATACATATAAATTGAGCATAGATCAGTTAGTTTTAAAAAAAAAAGCTTTAAAAAATATTTAAAGCATTTTGTATTTGTTTCCAGAATTTTTTTTTGTTTTTTTCGTTGTTTAAAAATTTTATTTTTTTTTTGCATTTCTTATTTATATTATTATCATTATTATTTGAACCAAATACTTTAAAAATTTTAAATAAAAATTTATAAAATTAAAAAAAAAAATTTTCTCTTAAATCTTCATTTTTAAAATGATTGACTTGACTCTTTATCGTCCTGTATTTGTTTAGTCTACACACAAAAAAATTTAGACTTAAAGTGATGGTACTTAGTCGTATGCTTTATTTATCTATTTTTGGAAAACTAAGGTTCCATTTTGGGTTTAGATTTGACCTGAAAAAAATTTTTAAAATCGAATTTTTTGATTTTATTTATAAATAAAATTTTGACAGCTTTTTTGAATAACTTGCTAAAAAAATTATAAAATTCAAATAGCTAGAGTTGACCCATAAGACTAACAACACTTGACATCACCCATAACGTTAACAATAATGCGTTTTAATTGCATATAGTTTTGAATTTTAAGATATCGAAGCCGTGATTAAAAATAAAGCGATTGGTGACAATCGATGCTAGATTTCTGCTTCTAGAAAATAAATATTGTAGTTTTGGGATGTTAACTAAAAAGTCTATACTTCAAGATTCTTATTGACATCCTTACTTCATATTTAATGATTCTTAATATCAATTTGGAATAGAAAGTAATATTTTTATCAGGCAAAGATAGCATCGTATTTACTCGAAATTAAGAATAATTCAAATTATTTGTGTATTCTTCTAATTGAAGAAATAGAACTGCTTTTTTTTTCTTAATATGAATTATTTTACAATTTAATTTGACTTAAATTTAATTCTTTAATTTGAGTTATTTTTTGAAAAAAAAATCACTCGATTAAAAGAATTTTTAATTTCGAGCAGATACGGTAGAAATTTTAAGTTAAGCAATTCTATTTATTATTATTTGTGTACCCGGTCGAGCAGGAGCTCCTTCGGGAAAATTTTAATGTAAGAATATTTGCAATTTACTTTTCTATCAGTATTTTGAGCATATTTTTCCAATTGGCAATTATTTTATATTCAAAGTAAAATCAAATCAAGTAGTATTTTATGTAGTTAAAGTTTAAGTCAAATAATATTAGAGCATGTTTAGTAAATATTAGGTACTTGAAATAAAACAAAATTTAAATAAAAAATTTTTCTTTAGGCGTTTTTATTTTTCAACTATTTACTTATCCAATTAATCAAGTAAATTTATCTTATATTTTTTTGTAACAGGAATTTTCAAATTTCTTGGAAATTGTACTAGTTAAACAAATAAAACGAATATTATTGGAACAACAAAATAAAAAAAAAACGAGTAGTAAATATTTGCCATAACTTTTAAGAAGATTAATTCAAGATTTATAATCATCATGATGATTAATAGCTACTAGTCAATAAATACTTTACGTCTCATGCTTGAGCAAATTCTTCCAAAAAATTTGAATTTATTATTAAAGTTTTTTTTTTGGCGACCATGTGCCTATTTTATTTATTTAATCAAGAAAATAATAAAAAATGCAAATAAAACACTCATGATGATGGTGATGAAGCAGGAATAAATAATTTGCTTAAAGTTTGATTTCTTTTATTTAGGTTCTTTAAATCTGGTGTCATAAAAAAGATCATTGAACGCTTAAGTCAAATAATAAAAACAAAAAAAAAATGAAGAGATAATAATAATAAACTTTGACAAATTAAATATTTAACTCTTTTTTTAATTAAAAAAAATAAAAATTTTTTTTAATAGTCCACTTCCTTGATAGGGGTCATCTATTCGTGACTAATCCGAATCAACAATTGATATCTCTATCAAATATATACACATTCTGTATATCCTGCTTATCAAATTAATTAATCATCAGACTAGTTTTTTTTTATTTTTGTTTATACAAAGATTCCAGGATATTAGAATTTAAGAGACCAAGAGGATAGATTTCCTGTTTTTATTTATGATTAATTTCTTATCAAAATATCATTGATTGTAATCTTGAAGAAAAAAAAAATTAAAATACCTTTAAAAAAATTAAAGGTTTTTGATTTGTTTTTCTATACAAATTGAAATATCATATGATAAATAAACATGTTATCTCTCTGTTTTTTTTTTTGATAGCATATCAAAATTACAAAATTTTTGATTTACTACTTTTTAATTTACATAAATTGAAAAAACGTAAATTTTAATTCCATTGGGCTTAGTCAGGAAGAAGAAGAGAAAAAAATGGTTTTTGAATTACAGGTTATTTTTATAAGATAATAAAAAATTAGCCTTGATAGAATGGTCTAACATTTACAAAGCCATAAATAGTTTTAAAGTTTTTTTCTTATTTATTCTGGAGGGTTTCTTCGTTTAATAGACTCTTGTTTACGCTAAATGGATATCTGATTTTTTTAGAGATTCCTTTTTTAAAAAAACTCTGAAAAAAGCAGATGTAAAATTTAGTGTATCACTATAAAAATCGATAACAAAAGGAAATCAAAATAAACACACTTAAACAAAATTACCCCTGCATTCATTAGTTAGTATCTCTTGAATATACAAAATGTTCTATAGCTCATCACTGAGTTTTTAAAAATAAAATTTGAATACAAATTTGAAAAACAAAACAAAACTTCCTCATTCAAGCTTAATTAGATTTTACTTGACCACATAGTGCTGATTGAGATCGATACAGATTTAATTAGGCCTATTCAACAAAAACTACGAAGAAACTAGAAATTATCAATACTTTTTTAGAAAACAAAAGACCTCTGAGACATTTATTTAGTTTTGTTTGGAACAATATTGATTATTTTTTCTAATTAACTTATTTATTCTTCAAGATGGAAAGGCATCGATAAATTGACAAAATGTCCTGTGTCTCTAAAGTTTTAATTATCAAGATTTTTAAGAAAAAAAAACAACAGAATAATACGAATGATTATTTTGATAATAAATGATCGAAGATTGGATTTGACATTAAGGTCTTTTTAAAAAATTTAATTTTCAAGTTTTTGTCATCAATTTTTCGATAAGACAATTTAAGTGAATAAGATTTTAAACACTCATAAAGGAGTAGAATAATTTATTGGCAAAAAATGAAAGCTTATTCATCGAAGAGCGACAAAAATATTTTGATATTTTTAAATCCTTTAAAAAATTCTAAGCCTGTTGATTCCGAATTTAAATATTTTTGCTTTATAAAATTTTGAATATTTAAAGAATTAAATTTATTTAAGCATTACTCCTGGAATACATATGGTATTTTCAAGTAAAAAATAAAATGAATGAATATTTTAAAGACTCTAATAGTTTTGGGATTCATAATGGAACCTAATGAATTTCAAAATATTGGAGAAAAAAAAAAGTGTATTAAATGAAGAAGAAAAAATAATTTTTTCTTTTTAAAGGAACTAAAAAACTAAATGAATTGAAAATAATAAAAATCTATATATCTATTACTTCACTCAAGTGAGTATACTTTGCCTACTCAAATATATCTATCTGCTTAGTTCTTGTTGTTGTTGAAAATGCAAATTACAAATTGAAATTTGAATTTCGTATTTTCTTGTCAAATTGAAATAAAAATTAATTAAACGAATTTAATGTTATTTTTTTTTGTTCTTCTTTTTCTTGTGGAAGTAGAAGAGAAGTAGAATACACACACACAGCAGCAGCAACAACAACAAAAAAAGTTGATTTCTTTAAAGATAATATAAGCAAAATATTTGAAAACTTATTCTTCTAGTGCAATTACCAAGAGATAATCGAAAATGAAAAAAAAAATAAAAAAAGTGATTTTTGAAATCATATAAATTATCATCAGAGTTAAAACTTCAAGTCATATATGCTTCCTTTTTGCAGTAGAAGTTTTTTGCTAGAACCTTTTTGTCAGAAAATTGTGCTTATTATTATTTTTTTAATTACTTTAATTGTTCGACAAATGAAGAAGAAGAAGTAGAAAATATAAATAGGAAATTTTTTTTTTCGAAAATAGAAAAAAACCCGAAGGGTCTTATTTTATATTTGCGACAAATTTCAAGTTTTTTGACTTTATAGGAAAAAGCCATATAACTTAAGAAGTAAATGATAATTAGCAAAGAAAATTTTTCAAAGAAGAGGAGAAAATTCTATAAAGTAGACTTGAAATTTATTTTATTTTTCCATTTAGTTAAATTCCAATTTAAAATGGCGGTAAATCTGATTTCTACAGAAAATAAAAAAGTCAAAATTAAATGTGAAACCGATCGAAAATATAATTAGTTTTTTTTTTTATATATATTTCAATTTTCAAGAAATTGAAAAAAAAAAGTATTTGGAAGTTCAAGTTCTTTTTTTTTATTTGTCGAAGAAAAAGACAACTAGCAACTTGTAGAATGGCATCAAAATTCAATATTTTCTTCTTCTTATACTTCTCTAATTATTAAATGAATTAATTGAATTTCTTTTCTATTTCTATTTGCAAGAAATAAAGAAAAATTAATTAGTTTTGAATATCTCAAATGCAAATTTCAAATGGTTTCTTTCTATCGTTTTTATTTATTTTCTTTTTTCAAAAAAAAAAAGTTTTTTTTTTTTAAATTGCTTGATCAAAATCTACACTTTTTTTTTACTAGTAGTCGATTTTTCAAAATTTTTTTTTTCACAAAAAAAAAATTTGAATTACTGACGAATAATATTCAGAATCGGGTAATTCTAAGCAACTTCCATCAAATCCATCTTTTTTTTTGGTTTGAAATCAGATGAACCTGAATGTTGGTCAATTAAGTCTTAAAAAGGTTGTAAGTTGCGTCTCTTAATAGAAACCAAGAGACTTGAAATTTAACTGAATAAAGGATCGGGTCTCAAATCGAAAATTTTTTATTTAATTGAATTTCAGGCTCTAATTTTTTTGAGCACAACTTGTCTTCTCTGAGACTCAGAAAAAAAATTCGTCTTTTGATAATCATGGTTCACTTTATTCCCTTGCTATATAATGCAGCAGCATAATTTTCGGGAATACGCTATTCACCATCTCGCCAATGTAAAAGTGTTGCTGAATGATGGTGCATGCATGCACGAAATCACGTATTTGATGCCACATTAAAGACGATTTTTTTGAGTATAAAGTGGCACCAAATGATTTAAGTCAAAAAATTCGAGAAATAAAAATAATTATTAAATACCATTAATTAAAAAATCGAAATTTAGTTTTTCAAGTTTTTTTACACAAAAAACGTCTTGAATGTGACATCAAAGACGTGATTTCCTGTTTAGAGCATGTACCACCAGTCAGCAACACTTTAACATGGGCGAGATGGTAGCAAAGGAATACGGTACAATTCTGGTCATTCAGAACGAACGACCAAAAATGAACTTTCTAGGGTGTACGTGGACGTTATTAAAAAAATTTTAATAGAAAAAAAGCTTTATATTAGAGTTTCCCAAAATTAAGATGTAAAATATTTAATGATTTACTAAATAGTCGTGTTAGACGAACTTTTATTTTTGGACCGTTGAATAACCAGAATTGTACTTTTTAAGTTAAATTTGTTTAATGAAGTACAGGGGTCTATAAATTTAATCATTCCTTAATATTTCCAAGAAGAGTCTTTTTTGAATAAGTTTTCTACTAAGCATTCAAATTTTTAAAATTTTATTTTTATCTAGCGAGTTATCTTTGGGGAATTAAATAAGCTTAAAAAATCAATCACCTTGGAATAAAGTAAAAGAATAAAAGCAAATTTTTAGAGGAAAAATCTCATTTTTCATGAAAAAAAAAAATGAAGCTTACATTAAGCAACCGCACAATTTTTAATTGTTTATTTTTATTTTTCTTCCATTAGGTTTTTTTTCTTTTCTGGTTGTTGCAAGAAGAGAAAAAGTAGGGAAACAAAATCAACCAATAATTACATACTTTTCTTCATTTTCAAAACATAATTTTAAATGCAAAAAAAAGAAGAAAAAAAAAGAAAAATATCGATTTGTCATTTTATATTTTAAATAAATATTCATAAAAGTTTTTTTTTTACTCGTTAGATAGGGAGAGAAAAGAAAATAAAAATTAACAAGTTTGTATTTAAAAGTGCTCTTTATTTTATTAATCAATAGGTTCCATTTTCAATTCCTAAAAGGTACTTGTTAAATTATAAGATCCTATTTCTTTTATTAGCATTTTCACCAATAAACCTCAAGTAAAAAAGAAAAAAGTTGTCTCTTCTTCTTATCATAAATTTTTTAGCTTAATCAATTATTTAAATTGCTTTAGAAAAATAAAATAAGAAAGGTTTTATTTTATTGTTGCTTAAGAGCCTTTCTCTACGGAAAATTATAAAAAAAAAATTTTTTTTCGTCAACAATAAATCATAATTTTTGGGTAAAGCATAAAACCTCAATAATCAAACTTCGGTTTCCTAAATCCTAAAATGTTCCTTGATTTTTAATTCTGAACAACAACAAAAAAACTAATGAAACTATAAAATTTTTCAATTAGATCCTCAGTTTTCTTTTTTGTATTTTCAATTAGGATAATTTTAAAACTTTTTCAAAATTACATGTTTTTTTAAAAAATTTTATTTTTATGCTATAAGATTTTTTTGAGCTTTTTTATTTTTATAGTCGCAATAAATATTACCATTAGAGACTACGTCTAAATTTAAGAGATTTTTACCAGTAGTAAAACTAGAAATTTTCTTCTCTTGAATATGACTTAGAAAGACTCCCACTACTTTTGAATCAGTCTTCTAAAAGCTGTCTATGAATTAGACTCAGAACTCTACAATTCTGGTGGTCTTTAACTCAATATTCTTGAATTTCGCTCAAATTTTTCACTTAATAGTAAATTTTAAAAATGTGAAACTTTGGTAAATTATAAAATTAATTTAAAAATTTTACAATTCTTAAACTAGCGAGAGTATTAAAAGGGTTCTAAAATACGTCATTTTAGGTTTTAGCATATTTCCAAGTGCCATACTTTTTTTCGTTGTTTCAAATCATTTAAATCTTTCAAGTAATAAAAAAGCGAATTTTTTCTTTAGACTATTTGTTTAAATTTTTATTTGGTAAAGCATATAAATGTGGTAAACAAAGTTCAATGCCAAGAGCCAAGTTTTTGTGAAGGAATTCAGAGGATAAATATTTTCACAAAGTGGTTGTAGAAATCTAACAAATTTGGCTTTGGTTTTTTACGAGGTTATTGATTTTTTCCGAAAGTTCTTGAGCTCATTAAATTTTTCATAGATCAATTTTTCTAATCATTGACATAAATTTTCCTTAAAAATACTAACATGCTATAATCATTTTATTTAAGCTTAATCGATTTTTATAAAATTTTTTCTTGAAAAAATATGACAATAACTTGTAATTCTTTACCAAGAACTACCTAGACTTTTTTTATATTTTAATAATCCAGAGGCGTTACCAATTTTTTAGCAATCGTAATATTTTGAGATTTTTAATTAAGGATAATTTTCTTTAGTGAAATTATTAGCCTTAACTATTTAGAAATATTTTGTGAATTAAATTAAATATTTTTTTTAGATTATTAAAAATTAGAGCCAAGTAATTAGCTTTTAATAAATGAGTCTAAACATTTACGAAATGCATGATGATGTAATAAACAAAGAAACATTGCCGTCATCATTATACTCAAAGCAAACATTAATCAATGATCAATTTAATTCGCCCTTATCAAAAGGTATTTTTGCTTACAAAAAAAAAAAACAAAATTTGAAAATATTTAAAAATAACTTAGAATGCTAAATTGACCAGAAAATAAGTCCGATTAAATGAGATTAATTCAGAATAATTTGCATTGCTTTTGATTTTGTATTTTGTTCAAGTCGCTATCCAATAATAAAACAATTAAATAAACCATTGAGCCGATTAGCTTAGGAACAAAAATTTTAATATTTAATTATTATTACCAAAAGCAGTATCGGTTCTCTTCTAAAGACTTCAGAATAACATAAAAAAATGTTATCGGTAAAATAGATTAAGGGATAAATTACACAGAGACACACGCTGAGCTTTTCTCTCGACTAATTGTTCGTATGCTCATGGCTATGACTTACACTTTTTTTTATTTTGTCTCTTGAAATTTTTATTTTGATTTCCAAACAAAACAAAAAAGCCGATTCTTTATTTTAACATATTAATTACTCATCAAATTCAATCATGATCAAGTAGAAAAAAAAAGTTTTTAATTTCATTGAATCGAATCAATAGTCAAAAATCGATACTTTACCACTCTTTATTTTATCTGATTTAATACTTGTCAAAAATTCTTTATTCTTTTTTTTTGTTTTATGGACTCAAATTTTCTGGTTCCATGAACATAAAACCGCTTGAAAATGACAAGTAAACTTGATTCAGTATTGGTTAGAGCTAGTTTGATGATAAATTAATTATGTTCTAAAAAAAAAAAACAAATAGAAATCGATTCCCGAACAAGCGACAACAACAAAAAAAATTAATTACAATCTCAGTTTGATGGAATTGAATTTTAAATTTTATTTTTAAATTCAAAGTTTCGCTTGAAAAATACCCTGCTGATCGAAAAATTGTCATTTTTTTTTCATATACTTATTCGAGAGATCAAACAATTTCTGCTCATTTAAGCTTATCATTTTAATAAACTTTTTTGTTTGATGTATTCTAATTTTTTTTTTGTTGAATTAATCGACCATCGAAGTATTCAGGGGACATTATTATAATTTTTTCCATACACAAAATTAATAAATAACAGTATCCTACCAGTTTTGTAATTGAGTTTCAAGTATAATTTCAAATCTCAACCGCTTAATTTGTAAACTAATTTTTTCTTTTATTTCATCTCAAACATCTCGACCATTTTATAGCTTTAAGCACTCTGTAATAATAATTTTTTTTCAAGGAAATTATATAAAAACAAATTTAAATTTACAGGGTTAATTTAACCCTAACAGATTGAATGATTTAATATTTTAAAATTGACTTTCACTTAAATAAAAAAAAATTGATTTTTATCTTAAATTGAACATAAATGCAACCTAGTTCCTTATTGAGGAAATTTAAATCTTAAAAAAATTGTTCTTGTTTTGATACAGAAAGTTTTTGAAAGAATTTTTGTTGGCTTGAATTTTAACTATTTAAGAAAATACAGATTAATCCATTCTGTTTAAACAAGAAATCAAATTGTTAATACCATTAACCCTTGGCGTAGTGCATTAAATCATGTCCCTCTAATTGTAACCAATTTTATTATCGCTTAAGTAATTTGTGATCACTTTATTTCCTTCAGGTTTACGATATTTATAAAATTTAATTTCTATCTCGGTTATCTGAACAATTACGTCTTTTAAATCGGTAATAATTCCATAATAACAAGAAGATCAAATAAAATACAAGTTAAAAAGTATTCTTTGCCAAATTGGTAATATACAGCACTTGTCTCGAAAAAGTGGCATCACCATTACAATTTTCGAAAAAATTTCAATTTATAAATTTTTTTTTTCGAAATATTTTTTTTGGATAAAAAATGGTAAAAATTTTGAAAAGAATTTTTTTTCGAAAATTGAAATGGTAACGGTAATGGTAATGCCTCTTTTTCGAGGCAAGTGCTGTATATTCCATTCAAAGCTTTTTTTATCAATGAAGAATTCAAAGCATAACCAAGTTTCAAAGTTTGAATTTCATTAGTTTTCATGTCAATAAAATTATTTACTCTATCGAAGGAATAAAAAGCATTTAACTTACAGGAAACGATTCTACAAGTTCAATTTAAATTTAAAGAAAGTTGTAAATTTTCAGAAAAAAAATAGTAGGAAATTCTTTTAGGGATTAAAAGTGCGGTCACAATTTGTATGATGAGATTAATCGAATTTTAATATGAAGTTAAATCTATCATTTAGAAGTGAAGAGAAATATAAAAAAAAAAAAGAGAAGAATTTTGTTAAATTCTAGGGAATAGCCGGAAAACGTAGAATTTAAAACTACTGAAAATAGATCAGTCTACGATTTTTATTTTATCTAATCTCAAAAATCTGGAATTTAATAGTTTCCTGTTTAAGTTTTCTAACTTTTTTTTTGTTAATACCTTACAAATTTAAAACAACACAAAATTTACACTCAAATAATTACAACAAAATAAGAAAGATCTTTCAAGTTGAAAATTAAAACTCTATTTGCTTACTATGAAAACAAGTTCGAATTACCGTTTTTTTTATCTCAAGAAAAGATCAGAACTTAAGAAAGCACAACAAAAAAAAAAGTATAAAAGTGAATTTTAATATATTTATATATTCCATCTTGTTCTAATTTAATTTTCGATTCAGTGATCTCAAGTGTAACTTGATCCCGATTAAATATACCTTTTGTTTTATTTTTCATGAATCTCAATAAGTTTTTGTATAAAACTGGTCAATGAAGCCTTTTAGGTTATTGCATAAAGATTTATTTATTTAACCCTTATGTTTTTTTTGTTGTTGTCAGATAAAGACATGAAATTAAATTCTCTTAATTCATCACCATTAACCAATGAGTCATCGAACTCTAGTGTTAAATGGAATGATGAATTGATTGATAAACATGATGAGGAACAAGAAGAAATGTTCGTGTATAATGATGAGGAAGTAAGGGATGTGTCTTCGTCGTCTAGTATTCAAATTCAACAAGACTTACTAGTGTGTAAAATATGCAAGAAATTATTTGATAATTTAAACCGTCTACAGAGACACATGTTGTGCCATGACATGAGCCCCGAATTAAGGAAATTTAAGTGTGACTATTGTAATAAGGCATTTAAATTTAAGCATCATTTAAAAGTAAGTTTTTAAGCAAATCAAAATATTTCTATACGAAATGACCAATACAAAAACGAGAGAGGACAATTTATTTATTTTTTTTTAAAACTAATTTATTCAACTCAAGTTTTAATTAAATAGATTGTCGTCTGCCTATAATAATATAGCTCTGAAAATAGGAGAAAAATAAAAATTATTCCAAAAATATTGATTTTTTTTTTCTGCTAAAGATTAGTAGAGAAAAAAAAATAACGAAAACACCTCCTCTTCAGTCTCTTTCCTGATAATTCCTAGCTCCGCATTTAAAAATAAAAATCGAAATTTGAGTACAACAACAAAAAAATATAATTTTTTTTCTACCAATAAAAAGCACACGTTTAGTTTTTACCGAATAAAATTCAAGAGAATTTTATAGTTTTAATTTTCTTTTTTTCGTGGCATATAAAAAAGTAGAGAAAAAAATTAGTTTTTTTTTTCTAAAATAAAAGTAATAAAAATATAAATTTTCGTCTTTTTTTCCTCTAATCCATTTCTTCTGTTATTTATGACTTAATTTAGTTTTCTACTTTTTTTTTTATCTTCTTCTCCTTGAAATTTGATTAATAACATTTAAAAAAAATAAAATTTAATATTTTTATTATTTGTCTTTATTAGGAGCATACTAGAATTCATACTGGTGAAAAACCATTTAAATGTATAAATTGTGGTAAACGATTTTCGCATTCAGGTTCTTATTCAAGTCATATGACATCTAAAAAGTGCTATTCTCCAGCTAAAAGTCATAAAGAAAATTTACTCAAAACAATTGATTTGGAAATTGGTGAAGTAGTTAAAGTGGAAAAATCCCAAGAAACAATGGCTCAAACATTATTGAATAATTCGTCAACAAATACTTCTTCATCGCCCTTAGTTAATCCATTTATGTTTAATTTTAACAATATGCTCACAGATGATTTAAGCCAAAGATCAGCGCCTTTTTTACCCAAAAACAACCCACTCAGCTTTCTCAATCTATTACAACAACAACAACAATCTCAACAAATGTCTAATTTATTCATGATGTTCGGCTCAAATAATAACAATAATAATAGTAACCCAATGCAAATTTGGTTCAATTATTTAAAAAATTTGAATTTGTTAAATAATTCAGTACCTTCAAGTCAAAATACATCTCCAATTTCAAATGCATCGAGTTCGAAACGAACTAGAGATGAATCACCAACGTCAAGTTCAGTGTCTTCCGAAACAGAACCATTGGATCTTTCAATTAAAAAGCCTAAAAAAGAGGAATCAGATTTCAATTCGTTTTTAGTTACAAATCTTTTGAATAAGCCAAAAATGGAAAATATCCAATCCAAACGAAAATCAACATGTCCAGTTAAAAATGACTTAAACGAATTGAATGTGGAAGTCAATCATCAACAAAATGTATCGTTTAAAGAGAATTTTAATTATTGGCCTAATAGATCTAGTGAGACTAGTGAGAGTTTTGAATCCGAGCAAAATGAATTTAAAACTCCTTTAAGAAAAAGTTATAAAAAAATAAAAAGTGACGACGAAAGAACGTCGAATCGTAAGTCATGGAAAAATCATATTGTTGAAGGTATGGACATGTATGCATGTGATCAATGTGATAAAATGTTTAGTAAACAATCGAGTTTAGCTAGACACAAATATGAACACTCTGGTATTCGGCCGTTTGTTTGTGACATATGCACAAAAGCATTTAAGCACAAACACCACTTGGCTGAGCATAAGAGACTCCATACAGGAGAAAAACCGTTTGAATGTGGAAAATGTGGTAAAAGATTTTCTCATTCTGGTTCATATAGTCAACACATGAATCACCGTTATAAATATTGTCGTCCATACAGAGAGGAACAACAACAAATGCCAGAGAATCAATCAGAGCAAGCTAATAATTATGAAAATGACTCAATGCTAATGATAAATAATTATCAATCGCCGTCTATGTCTGAACAAGATTTGGAAATAGACCAAGATGAATATGTCGATGAGGAATATGGTTTGAATTTAACACCAGAGGATGATCAATCAAATGATGAAAAATTGACAGAATAATCTTTTTTTTTTTAATTTTTTAATTTTTTTAAAACAAATTACAAAATTAAGTCTTCCATTAAAATTGTACAGTTTTCTTATTTTTTTTTAAATTTAATTTTTTTTTTTATTAATGTCGTCTAAAAAAATTCCAAAAAATTTTTAAAAAATTTTATAAATGTTGTTTTTAGTCTATTTATATTGTTTTTGAAAATTCTAGTCAAACGTTTTTCATCATTCAATTTAAAATGGAAAAAAAAAGTTGTTTTTTTTTTTTCTTAAATTCCAAAGATTTTTCGTGATTTTTTTTTTATACCAAATTACTTGATCATTTTAATTTTTTTTTTTGAATTTTTGTTTTTAAACAATATTTATTTTTAAATTTTTTAATAACTTTTTCAAATTGAAATAAAATTTTTAACCTTAAAAAAATTTATTTTTGAAATAGTAAATTGATCTTTAACAACTGCCTTTAGGGATCAATCAAAATGACTTACCATGAATTACAAATAATCTTTTCAGCTTTAGGAGGCAACAAAATAAAATTAATCTTTTTAAACAATGACGAAATGAATCTTAAAATTAAGCCAGATAATTTTTTACACTTTTAAACTTATCTAATTTTGCTAGAGTTTATTGTTTTTGGAGGTAAATTGAGACGACTGCTTCACCATTGGGTCCCATAAGTGAAGGAATTTGGTCCGATATTTTCTAGTGTTGTATTTCTTTGCTTGAAAAGGTTGCCCTAAACTCCCCTTTTTACATAAATTTACAAACACAATATTGCGCTAAATATTATTTGAATAACTTTTACAGAAATATTGGGGAATTTTCAAAGAATATTTTAAAAAATGTATTACTATGTTTACCATGCTTTAACAAAATAAGTTTCAATAATTTATATCAAGTAAGAAATCGTCCATTATCAATGGTGGTAACATTTCTCTTTTCTAAGCGAGCTTCGTCTTTTGATGACACGAACACTCGAAAACATAGAAAAAAAAAATTGAAAGACAGACTTTGCTCCTCAGGCTTTTTTAGCAAAATATAATTCAAAAGCATGTCATATCAGTTTATAAGCTTATTTCAATGAATTTTCAAAAAATTTTTTTCAATTTTTTTTTCAAAACAAAAGGATCCTAGGATATATAATCATGATGAAAAGTGTAAGAAAATTAACAAATCTTTTAGAGAAATTCAATATATTAATAAAGTTTGAAAATTCAGGAGAATAAATCAGATATTTTTTTTTAATTAAAAAAAATTAATAAATTAAAATTGCATAATTAAATTAAATTTCATATTTCATAAATAAAGTCGAATAATTAGGATACAGTTACATTTTAGTTCCAGTCAGGCGATTTCGACTTCATTATTCAAATTTAATTTTTAAGCAGAAAAAAAAATGAATAAATTAAATCAAATTGATTCGAGTTAATATTTTTCAATTATTTATTTAATTAGGCGAATGATTTTATAAATAAACAATTTAAACAACAAAAAAAAGACACATTGGGTCTCAGCAACAAACACTAAAAAAAGTAAACAATATCTCCTACTACTTCTTTAAATCTTTTTGACAAATATTTTATTTTTTTTTATTGCTCGGGTTGCTGGTCATTTAATTGATTTAAATCTACTCCAGCAAAACAATAAAATAATATTTTAATCAAATAAGATTTAAAAAAGTATCAACATGTGCCTGAGTATTTTGTTTGCCTATCAGTTATAATTTTTTTTTACTTCAATTTTATTTGACAAATTTGAAGTCATAAAAAACAAAAAAAAAATTAAAAAAAGAACCATCAGGATAACACAGAAAAAATGTTCATTTTTTATCAGAAACTATTTTTATGACTATCTGGCTATTATAAATTTTTTTTTTATTATACTCACATAGCTCTAAGCACTTAAACAAAAATAAAAGATAATCAAGTTAATGCAGTTAAAATAAAAAAAATTTCCTGATCTTAATTATAAATCGCCTTAAGTATTTTAAGGAGAAAATTCAATACTTTTTGTGTGTATGTGTGTTGCTTTCTTTTTAATTAACTTTGTCTGTCATAAAAATCTTGAAATATTTTATTGTTTACTTAAACATTTCTGATAAGTTATTGAATAACACTAAATCCATGTATTTCAAGTGGTTTGATTAATTGATACACTTGATCATCTAATGGAATCAGTTCCGAGAGTCCGTTAAAAGTTTGAAAAAAAAAATTTAAAATTATTTCAACTCAATTAATCTCTTGTAAGTTTTCTATCTGGCAGATGTGGAATAGTAAAATTTTTTTTTCTTGACAAAAAAAATGTTACTTATCACTGCACATCAGGATTTTTTAAAAGTTTTTAATTTTTTTTTTTCTAATTAAGTTATCCCTGATAAGCGTGAACACTATCAGTTCAAGTATAGTACGTAAATAAATACGAGACTAATTAGAAATTTGAAGTTAATTATTTCTTTTGGGTATAAAGAATAGAAAAAAAAGAAAAAGAAGGAAAAGAAAAAAACTTGGTAGTTTGAATTTCGAGTTAATTACAAGTTAAGTTTAATTAAGCTGAATGCAATCTTCAATATTTGTAATTTATGGAAATTCGATCAAATATCATCAAGTTTTTTTTTTGTATTGTCTTGGTTAATTATAGTGGACAATTAATCGATTTTTTTTAAATAAAAAAAAGAAGAGGTTTTTTAAAATTTATTTAAATTAAATGGTAGAATAGAATGAGATTTGAAGCGAAGATCTTCGTAAGTCTTTAGAAATTCATATTGATCATCATAGTTGTCATTTTCAGTTTCTTCAAATTGTGATTTTGAGTCTTTATTAATTTCGTCTTTTTCTGTTCGCTGTTGATCTTTATCTGCTTTTTTGTTTTGAATTTTATTGTATGAATTCGGTTTCAATTTGTTCGAGAATACTTTGTCTAATTTGAATTGATCGCGAAATTTTCTGCTCAAATTTTTGCTTGAGTTTCGTTTGGATATTAAATCAAGACTTTGACGTGTAAAATTCTGGTCGGATGATTTGTTTAATTGATTTAGGGATTCGTTGGTGTCATAATCGTTATTGATATATTGTTTTATTTCGTTCTCTAGCTCAAAATCAATTGGGTTGTTGAGTAAATTCAATGTCTTTAGATTTAATTTATAGTTCTTGACCAAATATATCAAAAGCTTAAAATAAATAAAAAATAAGGATTAAAAACCAAACTTATGCTTAGAGCAAATTTTTTTTAAATCAAACTATTTCAGCCAAATAATTAGTCAATTTTTGCTATGCAAAATTTGCATTCTTTTTCAAAAAAGCTTTTAACTTAACGATATTATCGATAAAAAAAACGTTATAAAAAAAGTTGACCAATAAGATTTATTATTGCTTTCCTCAATAGAGCCTTCAACAATGATCACAAACGCAGTATTTTCATGAACGGTCATGAACGATAAGGTCGGTAGTTCAAGATTTCAAAAAAAAATTATTAAATTGTCAAAAATAACTTTTTAGTTAAAATCGTTGCAAGGGATCTAAAAAGGGATGAGAATTTTCAATGCACAATGCACACCAATTCTTGGTTAAAACTTTGTTATAACAAAAAATCTGCTTTCGACACCCAAAAAAAAGATTTTTACAAATAAAAATTTTAAATACAAAAATTTAATTTAAAATCATCCGTAATAGATTTAACGTTTTCTGTAAAATATTTTGAAAACTAGATAAAAACAAGTGTTTAAATAGTCTTTAAATGATATTTACAAGGTCTGTAAGTGGTCAATTGACTGGTCTACTGAATTAAATTTTGAAAAGTGCAAAATTCTTCATATCGATAATAATAATACCAATCTTGAGTATGATATTAATTCGAAATCACTAAATATAGATCAGATAAATCATTAGGAAGCATAAACAAAGTGACCATAAGTTTTTGAAAATATAACAACCCTGTTAAAAATTCGGAACGCTTTTTTAAACTAATTAATCATGGGATGAAAGCTAAAATTCTAAAAATTTTATTAGAAAAATTTTTTTTTCTTAAATTTTAGAATAATTACCGTAAAACCTTGCTTATAAGCGCTCTCTAAGTCGGGAACCAGAATAATTTTTATTTTGTTTTATTATTTAAATAGACTCCAATAAACTCTATGAGGAATGTCATAATAAGATATTGAATTAATTTTTCTTGAGTACGATTTTGCCTTTCAAAGAGGCGATTTTTAGTCGCTTATAAGTAAGGTTGTACGGTATCATTTTAAAACCAATTTCCACCAGTCGTGTCCTTTATTACTATACCCTAATATTTTATTTCTATACGATGACATCGTCAATCTTACGCTTTTTTTAGCTTAATATCTACTAGGATTAACACTATTCTTTAATCTTCCAACGCTTATATTACAATAATAACAAATCTTCTTCTTACTATTTAAAATTCAAATGTGTGAAATTCCTTAGCTAAAAAATTAGCGAAGAAAGAAAAAAAATATTCCCACGCCAATTAAAATGTGTTATTTTTTAATATTTTTTACCTTTTCTAACTTTTTTGATATAAATTGAATTGATCAAAAAGATTAAAAAAGAAACAAGCAGAACCTGGAAACTAACTTCTCCCAAGGTTAATATTTTAATATAGTCAATGCAGAAAATCTTAACAATAAAATTATTCATAAATTCTAGAAATTAAAGCCCAAAAATAAAGTCATAACTAAAAATATTACGCATATATAAAATTTCAGCTCCCCATCATACTACTCGAACCATTGCATTTGGCTATCACAAGCCCAACTAAGCTATTAACAAATCGAATATCTCAAATTCAATCGTAAATTTTATTAATTTTGTCTACATTAGAGGGAAAATTCTAGTTAAATTTAAACCAGTTCTTAAACTTGTTCTGAACCGAAATAACTACTGTATATCAGTGCTTTTATGAATGCGAATAAAAGAAATTAACTTAAGAAGCTTGGAAAAACTTGCCAGTCTTGTAAGAACATTTTTTGAAATAATATATGGAATACAACAGTCTCAGTCAGAATTGACGAAAATCTTTAGTAAAGCAGAGTTCAATTACTCGAGTGAAACATAATCAAAATTTATTAGATACTGTCTGATAATCCGTTCAGAAGAATAGAAAAATATAATTGCAGTGTATTAATCAAAAACTCGCGAAAGAAACAAAAATGGTTCCAACTGCACAATTTATCGAGATTTACTACAGATGATACGTGAAATTTATTACAGAATTAAATTAATGTCAGTTATGAATCGTTTTTTGTTATTTCATTTTGGTAGTTTTTAAGTTAAAATCTGGTACTTTGATATTTTAACATGTAACTTTGTTTGTTATGTTTAATCGTTATATTTTGCTACTTAAATTGTTACAATTAATAATCGAAACAAGCAAGGCTTGCAAAGAATTTAAGCAAACTTGGATAAAATTCTAGATCGATTTATACTGGTATTAAAAGCCTTTTAGAATTCTTTTGTTTAAATAAAATTCACAATTCTGAGAAAAATATGCACAGTTGAAAGTAATAAATTGGTTATTTTTGTGAATAATGGACAAACCTCTGCAGTTTTGTTTCCTATGCCTGTCTGTTCCAAATCTAATACTTCTAGTCTATTATTTGTACATAAAATACCAGCTATTAAAAATCCACAATTATCATCTAAATTATTGAAATCAATATGAAAGAATTTCATATTTGGTGATGATGCCAATGCTAATAAAATTTTGCTCCAACCAGATATACTTATTTTTGGATTAGAGCTCAAAATTATTTCTGTCAATCCTACAATTAAAAATTAAATTTGATTCAATTTTTTGAAAATTTCTTGAAATGTTTAACTTACCTCTTTTGGTATCAGTTGAGACAATTAAATCTTTAATGTAATCAACACTTTGATCAGTAAGGTTAGAATCGCCGATATCGAGAGATTTTAGATGTGCTAAATTTTTCAACGAATAAAAAAGTACAGCTAAGCCTTCATCGCCAATATCATTTGAATGAAGACTTAGAAAAGATTCTCATAACAAAAAATAATTGACTATAAATTTTTTTATTAAAAAAAATTACCATAAAGTGTCTAGAAAAGTCAAGTTATCCAATAGGGAAGTTAAATTTCCAATTTTGGTAGGTGAATTTATAAAGTTTATATTAAAATTCAAATACTTTAGTGATTTACATTTTTTCAAAGCTCGCACCAATTTTTCAAAATCTCTTTGAATCGGAAAAATATAAAAATAATTATCATTTAAATTTTTCATTATTTTAAATAACGAAAAATATTTGGGCTCGATAAAATTATTCGTGTTCCTTTTTTTTAACAGTAAAAGCTATGGCATAAAAATGTGGTTCTAGCTTAATTACTGATTAATTTGTGAATCAACCAATACTTGATGCTGAGTTGTTCACAAAAAAATTTGACCAGGCTTTTAACTTTAACAGAGCTATCAAGGCAACCTTATGATAAATTTTTTTTTTTGAATACGGTTCAAGGATCGAGTATGTAAAAATCGGGTCAAAAATAATCGGGTGTAAAAAAATCGGGTTTTATAATAATAAAAAGAAAGCCAATAAAATTTTTTTTAATTCTTTATTTGTTAAAAATATAATTATGATAAAAAAGGTAGGTATGGTAGCGGTAAAAATTAAATCAAATAGATAAAGTATTTCTTGGTTCAAAACCTACAAATCTATAAAAGAGTCAATCCTAACCCAGAATGCTAATTCAGGAATTTATCATAAAATCACTTTTTTGACAATTTTAAAATTTTTTTTCACTTTTTTGGTTACATCTTTTAAAAAGGCCTTATTTTCCCCACTTTTTTGAACCCCCATAGCATTTACCATAAAATTATGTTCCAGATTGGCATGAAGTAAACAAGTAAAGACTGTTAAAATCTTGGAGTCACCGGGTATGCCAATAATTTACCTTATGAAAAGTTTTATTGAAGTTTTAGTTCAATAAGAAGTGATTGATAAATTTTTTTTTTGATTTTATCGCAATAAAGATCAAGCATCGAATTTTAATTTTTCTGACAAGATACCGTAAAACCTTGTTTATAAGCGCACCCCCAGACCCCCCTTTTTTCAGAAGAACAGTCAACAGAAAAATTTTAATTTTGTTATATTTTTATAGACCACACTATACTCTACCAGGAATGTCATAACAAGATATTAAATTAATTTTTTTAGAGTACTATTTTTCCTTACAAAGAGGCGATTTTTAGTCGCTTATAAGCAAGGTTTTACGGTAATTTCACACCAGATTATTTTGGACCCTATTTTTACATACTAGCCCGACTCGAGTGCGAGTAGGTACGCTGTTAATTCGGAAGATATGCTGAAAAATTTTAGCTCATTTATTCCAATTTAAAAGAAATCAGATTTAAACTTTTGTTAAACAATATTTATTATAAAATTCTAGCTTAATTATTTGATTTGCTTTTAACTTTGACAGAGCTGGTTAATAGAAGAAGCCAAATAACTTTTCAGTTTTATTTATACTTAGAAATCATATAAAGTAATTGAAAATTTAAAATATCTTTTCCAAGATCAGTTTTTTGATTTTATATTACCGTAATCCCTCGATAGTTATACCGTGGTACAAATCAGGGGTTTCGGATTTGTACCCAGTTATTTTACTAGTAAAATCAATTCATAGACCATAGGGCCAGAGTTATACTTAAAAACGAAATAATATAAAATTTGGTTGTTATTTTGAAATTTTTAAAACAAAACTGATCAAAAACTTCCTGGTAACAAATATTAATGGTCAAATGTTTGGCGATCAACTGGTCATAAAACAGGAAAAACTATTAAATTTATATTACTTTTTTAAAAGAAATTTTAAAATTATGCAATAAATTAAGTACTTACGTATCACTTATTATACATTTTCTAAAGCTGGCTCCCCAGATCTTATCACATATATTAGTTATATGCTGACAAATATTCAATGTTCTAGATGTATTTAAATTCTCTTCTATTATTTCTATTGAGTCATTATTAAAAATCATTGTCCAGATTTTCTTTTTTCTTTAAGCTCAAATAATAAAAATGATAAAGCAACTGTTATAAGTATTATTTTTTTAATTAAAACTAATGTCAGTTTATATCGTTTCTTAATGAATTCTTTATTACTCAAGACATTTTAACTAAACTTTTTTTGCTATTTTCTTAAAAGAAAATTTATCTTTTAAAAAATTTTGATTAATTAAAATTGAAATTAATTAAAAAAATATTAAAAAAAAAACATTCAAGAAAATAATGTGCTTTTCTTTTGAAAAAACTACTTAAATTTGGCAAAAACAAAGTAATAATTTTTAATTAAAAAATATTTCGAATGAATACTAATTGAAATTTATTCATTTAAGGTATTTTTGAAAAAAAATTTAAATTTCAAATTTGTTCTAAATTATTATTAAAAAATTTTTGAAACTTTTTATTATTAGTTTAATAATAAATTATTAGACTCCTCTTTTTTATTCTCAAACTTGAATTCACATAATTATTTCCTTTAGTTTTTCTCCTAGAGAAATTAGTAAGTAACAAAAATAAAAAAAGGTTCCAAGATGTAGTCAAATCTCAATTTGAAAAATTAAATTAAATTGACGTGAGTTCTCCTGATTATACACGATTTAAAAACATAAAAAATGAATGAACTGAAATGTAGTTAAGGGTAACGCTTGTCAAAATTAGTTAGTATTTAACTTAAAAATTATTTAACTTAAAAATTAAAATTTTTAGTAATACGTATTTTAAATTATAAAAAAAAAGGAAAATAACGAACGTTTCATTTAAAATTTACATTTAAACATACAAATAATTAATAGCGTAGAAGGGCTTATATCAAGATACTAAATATCTAGATACTAACACAAGTTCAAATTCAGTAATAGGAACCAAATCGATTAATTTTTAACAATCAAACAGTGAGCTTTTTTTAAAACATTCCATGAACCCATTTTTTCATTGCTCACGACTTTAAAGTTAACAAATATGGTTTTGGTTCAATACCCAAATTGTCCATTTTTACAGTTATTTTCCTTACCGTAAATATTTGTTTTTAACGTCTTACTAAAAGTACGAAAACTTGGCTTTAGCTTTCATAAATAGTTACATTATTCAGATTTGAGATGATTGAATTGAAATCTAACGGCTCATTAAGACCAAACCTATTAAATTTTCAATGGATTTTGAATCCAAAAAAAATTTTATTTAGAAAATTGATAAGATGGTCTTAATGAATTTTATTTTCAAACAATAGAGATTTAGTAAGAAAATACTTTTTCGATCATAGAAAAGAAAATAAGAAATGGAAAATTAAGGAAAAAAATGAATTTTAATTAAATTTTAATGTGGGCTAATAAAAACGAATGGTCTTAAAAAATCTATCAAAATGCTTATTATAAACTCAAAATTTTTTCCTCTAGGTTCTTAACAGATATAATTTTTACTTTGGACCGGGAGGTTACGGTAATTATTTTGTTAATGATCTAGGCATATTTAAGTTTTTTGTCGATTTTCTTTTTTTCAATTTTTTTGATCAGCAATAATCGCTCTGCAAAGCACTTAAAATACTATTGGTGGCAAAAAAAATTGTAACATTGTGTAGCAAAATTTGCTGCACCTGTTGGCAACGCCTGCAAAAAATTCTGCAATTCTAATTGCGTATTTAATTTAGACTTTTTTTAATGGTTTGCAAATTAGCACAATAATATTTATGGCAAAATTTCAGAAATCTCTGAATTCTGTTTTTTGCCACAAAACAATTTTTTTTTGCCACCAATAGTCTTTTAAGTGCTTTGCAGAGCGATTTTTGTTGGTCAAAAAAGTTGAAAAAAAGAAAATCGACAAAACACTTGCCAATTATCTAATTTAGCATGCTTTTTATAGTCCAATGTCAACGGCAAATCCAAATAACGCGCTTCTGTTTTAGTACAACAACCCAAGATAGAGAAAGGATTTCTAAAAGATAATTACCCGGATCGCATTTTATAGTTTACAGCTTGAAGAATGAATTTCAGTGCTAATTTGTCAGGATGAATTTTCATAATTTTTCGTAGAATTCGATGCATTATGAATGTTTATTTTTTTTTTTAAATAACAATCTAACTTTCCGTTAGATTTGCTTATGTTTGAGACCTAAATCTCGATGATCAAAAATGTTTATTTGTATAAGAAAATCATTACTTTACTTAGAGGAAATTTGGTAAAGTAGACTGTTTACAATATTTGCAAAATATACGTAAGTAAAGTAAATAAGGCATTTCTACTTAACTGTCAATTTTATTCTCTTTCCAAGAATTCATTAAGTTTGATGCTCTTAAGTTGCACGGTCAATAAATCTAAATCTGTTGGCCATAATTTTTGTAAAAATTCTATCAACTAATTTGTAAAAGGATAAGTAGATCTTTAATGAAAAAAAATAATTTTCTTTGCAAGAGAAATTGTGGTTATAAAAATACGAGGTTTTTTTTTTATAATTTTATTTACGTATTTAATAAACGTTATTTTTTTATGAATTAAAATATCTTAATTAAGTTAGTTAGGTTAAACTTATAATAACCCTAAGTTATTACAAAAATTTTAATCATTAATACGTAAATAAATTACTATCACAAATATTTAGAATAAAATACAGAAATGGATAAAAAGATTTAAAAAAAAAACTTAATTCTTATTTATTAAAACTAATATCGTATTCCTTTGCTTGGTACAACTATATTACTTTTTAGATGGAATAGTTCTCGTCGAAATGATTTTGAAGATCCCTTTAAATTTATTGTGTATAATCAGAAGTGACGTTATTTCGTCCCAAAAACCGAAGATTTTCAGTTTAAAAATTAACTTTTTATGAAAAACTTTGTCAAAGGGCTTGGCGAAATCTGTGTATATTATATCAATTAGAAGCCATTTGATAAAGCCTGAATAAAATCTCATGTCTCTTTTAAGTTTGTCAAACAAGATTTTTTAGAAAGAAAACCATGTTGTGACAAAGAGATTAAATTATTTTTAAATACACTGTTATAAAATTGTGTACAAAAAATTACTCATTTAAGTGTTACCTAAAATTTACACAATTTTTAGTTAAATTTGCTCTTATTAAGTAAATTTTACAAAAAATTAGTTGAATAAACTAAATTTACCCAAAATGGTTATTTTAATATCGAAATTTACTCAATTTAAGTATATCAAATATTATTAAATAAATTATTTACACAAAAATAAGTTAGCCCTATTTTAACAAATTATTTGTGTTCCATGGAACATATTTTGTGTAATTATTTACACAATTTTTTAACAGTGTAGATGTTGAAGCATTATATCTTTTAATAAGCTCTCAAAAATTTTAAATAGTAAACATGTTAATGAAACTGGTCTATAATTCTTTGGAGATAATTTAGAGTGTTACATTAGCATGTTTCCATAGTTCTAGAACTTCACCGGATTCATAAGATTTTTAAAAATAATTGAAAAAGCAAGAGCTAATAACTCTAATGACAATTTTTTAAAACAGTACCACTTACTTCGAATAATGTCGGGTCCCATAGTCTTACTTGCGTCTATTTTCTTAAGTTAAGTTAGAAAAAGTTAACTAATATAAAAAAAGTTAACTAACGAATTTATTTGCCATGTCTTGTTGAAATATTTCCTTTGTAAAATTTAGATGATCAGTAATGATCCCAAATTTTAGGTAAACTATTGAAATGCCTCCCCAAGACCACCTTTTTACAAGGATGAGGTTGAAAAAAACATAAAAAAAGTGATAAAAACATAAATAATGTCAATAAAAATAGATGGATTTTTCCTAAAAATTACAATTTTAAAAATGTTAATAAAATATAAACAGTTTTTGGTCCTAAAATTCCATTAAAAAATATTAATTTTTCTTTAAATTTATAAAATTCTAAACAAAAGTTCTTTTTAAAGAAGATTTATTTTTTAACTTTTAAAAATTGCTTCAATTTAGAAAAAATTAAAATTTTATTTTTGTAATGGTAGAATCGATTACATCTACTGGATAATTGTGGTATGCCAAAATTGGTTTTAATGATTTCTATTTCCTTATTAAAAGTTTCATAATTCGAGAATATTTTCCAAGCTCTTTCAAGAAGACAATTTATAAGTCCAATTTTACATCTTTTAGACGTTAGGCTATCCCAATTTAAATAAACCCCTGTAAAGGTCTTTTTTCTATAAATGCTACTCACAAGCGTATTGTTTTGAATAGACACTAATACATCCAAAAACGAAATACCAAAAGACAAAATTCCAAAAGTTATGAGGTCTCTGGTTGTTTACGAAATCAACTTTGCTGACTGTAAAGCCCCTTAAAACTAAACGACACCTTATTACAAGAATAGAATAGCAAAAAACAACAAAAAATGCAAAAAAGAATGCAAATAACAAATTCAAAGAAGAGTATGAATCAGCAGTCTATAGACATATGATTGAGTCAGGACATCGACTAGACTTTGATAATGTTGATGTCTTGGACTCAGCCTCTTCAGACTACAAACTTAAGCTTAGGGAGACATTTTACATAAAGAAATATAATCCAACATTAAATTTTCAAGTTCAGAGTGACTTGTTTAAACTTTTTACAATGGGTAACTTATGGCTGAAGATAAGAAATAAATTAGAAGTAATGAAAATTTTTATTTATAGATCTTTTTAATTAACTCTAAAGAAGTCAATATTTGCTTAAATTAAGGATAAAATTCATTTAAGAGACTAAAATTGGGCAAGGAAGTATGATAAGGGTTATTCGTAACATTCTGAATGGTCATAAAATACAATGATAATGAGTTTTTTATTTAAACAAACCTTTTGAGCAAAATAATCTGTCCTTTGATTGTTATGACAATAAAAAAATTTCAAAATGGTCCAAATTAAGCTATTTACAAAAATGATAAAAAAAATTATACGAGTGTTCAAAGTTGGTTTTTGTGGAAAATTAGCTTTTTTTTCAAGTCTAATACTAAATCAAAATTTCGATGGGAATTATTTTCCAATTTTTGCTAGGCAAGGAATTATGGTATATGATAGATAAAATTTTTTATGTATTGAAATTCAAATTAGAAAATGCCAGATGATATGGGAATGATAAAGATTTTTTAGATCAATTTTTTTTTTCATTTAGACGATTAAGAACAAAACCAAAATTTTAATTTTATAAATATTATATTTTTTTTTTTTAATTATTAAAACAAAATTTTAATAATTCAAATATAGATAAAAAATAAAGTAAAAAATTTATTAAATAAGGAATAAAAATTAAAATGGAAATTAAAAGAAATATTAATTATTAAAATTTTAAAATTTTTTCTTAAGATTCTTAGAATTGTACAACAATTTAAAAGGCTTGATACAACACTTAATAACAGTTGATCGAACGGATGATGCCGTGCTTACAAGACTAATATTCTTAAATGTTCGATCTTCTGAATAAATAAGAGATTCTCTATGTTCATTGAATTCAACCTTGCGAGATTTTTTCGATTCCAAACTCGATATTCTAGTCAAATTTTCACTTTCATTATTTTTATTCGACTCATCTAGATAATCAATTTTAAAACTTTTAACAGGTGTTGATAATTTTAAATTTTCTTCTTCTTCTTCTTCTTCTTCTTCTTGTTCATCTTCGTCTTTTTTCTCTTCTATTAAAGTTATTTCCTTATTGTTTACATTGAAAGCATTAGGAGATTGATACTCGTGATTCTCATTAGTTCTTGGTCCAGGTAGATCGTATTCATTGTCCTCAATTTGTGTCGATGATGAAAAATAATCCGATATTTTATTACTATCTTTACTTTTGAATAAACTTGCCAATTTACGGCTATTCGCTTCTAAATCGATTAGAATATTTTCAAAATATGAATTGTCTATTTTAGGTGTTGATGTTTTGTGATAGACTTTTTTCGGAGTGGATGATGCTTTAGGCTCAAAAATAGTCTGATTACCAGACAATTCATTCTTGTGATTAATTACTAAAAATTGATCTTTTAAACTGTTTGTTGAGCTTTGGGACAATTTTTCAGAAAATCGAGTTGGGCTCGATATGCTTGATAAAGTATTACCATTTAAGCAATTAATCTTATCATCTTTTTTATATGGATAAAAAATTGTATTGAAATCGTATTTTTGCCTCTTTTTCGATCGACAACTATGCACATTACACTTAACTGGTGTCAAATTGAATCCTAAATTCTGAAATTTACTACTACGACAACTTTGACATGAATTAAACTTAGCCGAATATTCATCAGTGGTCAAAGTAGTTGTTTTTTTCGATACAATTTGATAGCCAAAATTGCGATGATTAGAATTTTTGCTTATTTTGACTGATTTAAATTGTACTGGATATTGATTGCTTACACTATATGATGATGTCGAAGGGTAGGTATAAGTACTTGATTCGACAAGACTAGATGATGAACTAGTAAAAACTGATTCTGAATCGGTGATTCTAGAACGTGTTCGGTGACTTTGGCGATAGGTTTTTTTAGTTTTAATTTTTTTAATTTTTCTCGCTGTCGAATTCAAACATGGTGCAAAATCGATTGAGCGATTTTCTACGGATAAATCACGCGAATATAAACTATTTGGTGACAAATGCAAATTTTTCAATGATGTTCGACAAGCGTTTAATGCTGTTTGTAAGTCAAACAATTCACATTTCATGTCATTCTTCAAGGAAAAAGAAAATTATCAATAACTTTAAAAATTTTGGTACAATAAATGAAACCACTTACCATTTCGCTTTGACATTCTTTGAGTAAATAGGTAATTTTTTTAGAAGGACGTTGTTGTTTGCGTTGAATAATAGTCATATTTTTGTTGAGAAAATTTTGTGAGAAAAAAAACGACTACAAAAATTTAAATATTTAACTCTCGAATATTTTTTATATAGTTAAATTGCAACTACAATTAAAGTTTCAATAATTGCAATTTTATTGACTTTAATACACCTTTATTATTTGTAAGTCTAAATTATTTTTCTATTTTTATGTTGTATTTTTTAATCCTTGTGATTTGAGCTAGATAAGAAACCACTCGTTTTTTTTTGCTTTATTTATATTTATGTCTCCAATTAATTGCTAAATATTTTCTAAATTTTTTTTTTCTCTATCATTAAGATAAAAATAAAAGTTGAGTTTTAGCAGTTTTAATTAATAGGTAAAAGAATAAGTGAAAATCTACGGGCGGAGGGTTGAAGATTAAGAGTCTAAGATTGAGAGATTTACAAAATTCTTCCTTAGAAAAACTTGTTTCTCAAGTTTAGCGCTTTTTCCTATTTTTATTATTTTAAAACGAGTAAAAATTATCTAACATTAAAGGTATAAAATAATAAAAACAAAGTTTTGGCTTTTTTTTCTTCTTCTTCTTTTAGCTTATTGAAAAAAATCTATCTCTCAGTTGAGTCCATTGAGAGGATACACAAAAAAAATGATTCTTTTTAAAGTTTTATCATTTATCACTGAATATTATATGAGGAAAGGAAACGATGCCTTTTCATTTGAAAATGATATTTTATTTTGATTACTCCATGAAGTGAGTACAACTTAGCTATACAAATAAAAAAAATTAAAGCTTGTATTTAAGGTAATAAAAAATAATTTTTACTACGTTTCGTTCTGATAATCAATTAACTAATTAGTTGATTTCTATTTTCTGTTCTGTTAACATTTGAAAAAATAATAATTTTATTGGTTATTGACATTAAATTATTTTCTATTTCAAATTAATTTTTTCATTAAAACCAAAACTTGATTTTTTTTTTACACGATTCAAAATGAGTTAAAATTGATTTACTTTTAATTATTATCAGGGTTATTTCAGCTTTCGATGGACACAAAAAAAATCAAGGGTTGCTAGTCCAATGCCTCAGATGTACATTTCAAAAATCTAAATGATTCTTCCATTATTTTAATGTATATTTCAATCATTAACTCAGTATGAATTCAAAAAACAAATTAAGGAAACAAAAAAATTTAATTAATAGAAATTCTTTAAATCGAATAAAAAAGGATTTAAAAATACTTAAAATCAAATTTTTTGTTTGTTTTCTAATTCATACTGAGGGGTGATTTGAATCTAGATGAAAATGATATAAGAATCATTTAGAATTGATTTGAAATGTTCATGTGGCCTTAAATAAAGATATCGAAAAAAGTAACTATGACAAATAAATAATACTCAGAATAATGCCTTTCAAGAAATTTCTAACCTAGAAAATATGAAGCTCAATATTTTTTACTTATTTAAAATTATTTTATGTAAAAACTATATCACCGTTTTAAGAAACCTCGATTTTAATACTTTAAGTTAAATTTAATTAAAAATATTTTTAGAAATCTAAAAAATTGCCATATTTTGATCGCAATATCGTAGTCATTGATGTGAAGAAAAGTACTAGAAAATTATCAATTGTGAAACACTGAGTCAAAGTTTAAATTTTTAATCTTTTAATTAAATTATTTAAAAATATTCTAATCTAATTTTTATAATTAGTTGTAATACTTTGAAAAATAAAAATTTAGACCATACTTTCTTACAGATAATTTTATTATAATATTTTTCAGATCATACTTTAGTATGAAATCCTAATTTAAGACTATTCTTTTCTCATCCGAACTTTTGCCTTTCGTTCTTTTTTTAAGATCGTAATTTTTAAACCAAAACCGTTTTTTAGGTTGTACACATTTTTTTTAAAGCGTTAAAATACCCTGCCGTTTTACTCGAAATTAAGAATAATTCCAATCATTTTTCAATGGATTTTGTACTAGAAGCTAAAAAATTTTATTTGTACATCATATTTACTCAAATACAAGCAAGTTTGGTCCCAAAAGATTTCTTCTATTTGAAAATTTTTCTCATGAAAATAGCACCTCAAACATAAGAAATTGAATAATAAGGCGTTTATAATACCGTATATCCTCAAATAAAAGCAACCACAAATAGAAGAAAGTTGCTACTATTTGATGTAATAATTTCATTTTATTTGAGTTATTTTTTATTATTTTTTCTGTCTATAATAAATTTAAAAATGTTAAATATATTCTGTGAAAACGAAATTTTCTGTTTCGAATAAAAGAAAAAAAAACTGAAAAAATTTCTTTTATTTGAGACACTTTAATTAGATAAAAAAAATCGAATAGAAGAAATCCTTTGTTGACCGCTCTTGCTTGTATTTGAGGAAATACGGTAATAACTTTAAAAAAAAGACTGATACTTTAATCATTTAGAAGAAAAAAATTCGAATTATTCTTAATTTCGAGTAAATACGGTACCTCCACTTAAACGTTAAAATTTTTTGAAATTACTATTTTGCTTGCAAATAAAATTAATAAATTAATAAAATTTACACCTTTCAGAGTATGAAAGGTGTATAGGGTTTCTAAGATAAAGCTAAAAGCTTCTTTTAGATATGAACGATTCTTGGTCAAAGTAAACTAATAGATATACCTCGCCCTTATAATTCATGTTTGGAGTTAATAAAAATAGAACAAAAAATTGAGTTATTTTTGGCATATTTCTGCGAAACATGTTTTTTATTTGTTTACATGTTTTTCAGAATAACATATTATTTTATAAGCTTCTAACAAATATGATAGAGAATTAAAAACTCTCTGATTTTGTTCAATAGCATTTTAAAGATAAACGTTTTTTAGCTGACATCTTAAACTTTAGATTCATTGAATTGAATGGTGAACTTGGGAGTCATTAAGTGAACCTAGTTGAGACAAGTCCCCCAATAAGTCACAAAAAACTTTATCGTTTTAATAATTATCGTTTTTAATTAGGAAAATTCCTACTTTCTTCGGTCAATTTATCTTAATTTTACTTTTTTTTTTTTGAAATTTAGATTCCAGAACACCAATGTATTTTCAAAAAAACCTCGTGTATGTTATTCGTCTAGAGAAAAAGAGACTTTCTCAACAATTATAGGAGTAATGATTTCCAGTAACTAAAGACATTAGTAATTAACGGAACTTCGTAATTAGTGAATTTTAAGCTTAATAAGCAAAATGCAAAATGAGTCCAAAATTAAAGAAATTTAATGTGCTTGGTTAAAAAAATCAAAAAAGTTATAAAAATTTTTATTAAAAAATCAGATCGAATCGATCAAATTTTTTTACAATAATTTTAAATGTTTAAAAAATACAAATACATTATACCCTTTTTATGATTTAAAAAAAAAACTAAAGCAATGCCATACATAGTTTGGTTCTCAAAAAAAATTAACTTATTATTTTTACATAAAAAGAAAAAAAAACATTATCAATTAAAGCTTTTTTTTTTATTAAAATGAATTAAATCATGTTCAAGTGTCTTTTTGTAGTTTGGACTTTCATAAGCTTTTTCCAAAAAAAAAAATTTTAAAATTTAAAAAAAAATTTACAAATAAAAAATATCTGATTTTTTTTTCTAGATTTTATTAACTGTCCATTAGTCTCCTAAAAAGATTAAAATCGATAAATTACAAAAAAAGGTTTTGATGGTTAAAAAAAATCGCTTCTATTTCTTTTTTACAATTATTGAGCTAAAGTTAAAAATATCCGAATAAAAAAAGGAACGGAATGCTAAGATTAACCACTTATTCATACAAATAAATAATATTGTTTGTTTCTCTCTAGGCATCTATGGACGATGTCTCTGTGCTTGATCGTTTTCTTGCTTTGTGTTTTAGATGAGAATTACCGGAAGGTACGTGGCTTATATGCTCTGATTTATGATGTTTATTTGGTGATAAACTTTTAGGTTTTGATTTTTTCTCATGTTTATTTAATTCTTCAGATCTATGATGACGCTGTTGATGAGATGATTGTTCAACTGATTTTGATCTGCTTGATTTTTGATCTGATACTTTTTTATCATGACTAGATTTATGAGGTATAGGGTGTAGTGGGTGATTTTGACTGTAGTAATGAATAGGCTCGTTGCTTCGATTTCGCTTCTTATGTTCGTGTTTAGCTGGGCTATGAGATTTACCCGATTGTAAAGGTTCTTTTGTTTTTTTACCTGGTTTAACTACTGTTATTGGTTTTTTAGAATTTGGTTCATCACTACGTTTAACTTGATATTTTGTTCCTTTTTCATTTACAACTTGTTGACGACTTTTTTTCGAGTCTGGAACTTCTGTAGATTTATTTCGATTCTGATTATGATGTGGCCAATGTGGATGTGGGATCTTAAAAAAAATTAATAAGTTTTTATTCAACGAATGTTAGTTTTTTTTAAAATTATATTAATAGCAACTTAAATAGTTAGTCGAGCATTAGAAATAGAATTGAATTTACCTAGTGTTATATGAACAGTTTAAAATAAAAGTGGATTATTAGTAGTAGTGGGATTTAGGGGAAGGTCATTTAATATATTTCCCTTTTTAATAAAATATTTAAATCTTTATTTATCAAAAAAAATTTTGTGAATAATTGGCCAAAATATAATAAGAAAATAATCTTGAAAGAATTATATCTAATAATATTTTCCAATTCGGTAATCGAAACAGAAAAATTAATTGCTGTTTAACCGTTCTTTAAAAAAAAGATTTGAAAATTACCAAACTTCCTTTTAACCAAAGCAAAATTTAACATGATAATCCGAAAAGAAAAAAAAGTCTTATAAATACCGTAATGCCTTGCTATTTCATGCGACACTTAAACTCGAAATTTCGAATTTATTCCTACGCATTAAACACGTTAAAACAATTTTTTTTGAAAAATTATAAATGCGGCATTTATTTTCAAAAATTCGAAAATTAACCCAGAATTTAAACCCGAAAAATTTTTTTTTTATTAATTTATTAATTTAAAAAAAAAAACATCATTAATGCTGCATTTAATCCCAAAGAATTTAACTTTTGATGGCAGAAAAATATAAGAAATTCGAATCATTTTCAAGGATAGATGCCGCATTTATCACTTTTCAAAAATATTATTAATGTTAATGCAGCAGTTAAATCCGAAATTTCGGATATAATTGCAATGCAACAAGCTGCAAGGCAGTAGGCCATTTTATTCCATCAATTACATTAGATTCAAAGAAATTTGGCCTCTGCAATTTTTTTTCAAATTTTGAATAAAATCAAGAGATAATTGGTAACTCAAAGTGAAAAAACTGTTACCTTAGAAATTTTTAATGAAACTTTTAAACACAGATCACTGTTTAACACAAAAATTCTGTGGCTAATAGTAAATTAGATTAACGTTTTTTTTTTAGTTTTTTTCAAAGACTTTTTAACATAGATTTTTATAAAAAAAAATTTAATAATAAAAATCAGTTTAAAATTTTCTAAATATTTCGAATTATTGGAAAACCATTCTCAACCTAATTTTGGTCGGCCTTTTTTCTAATAATGAGTTAAAGGGGCCAACAACAAAAATATATCAAATATAGCTAAAGATTCAGCAGTATCCGAAGCTTTATTACTCGGTAGAGATTTTTTTCAAAACTACTTATACAAAATACTGAAAATAAGCCTAGTTTAATTCTGACCTTAAATCACCGAAAAAGTGAACTCGTTAACTTTAAACCGATTGAAGATAGTTAGTTTTCTTTTTTTCATATCTATTTTGATAAAAAAATAAAAAAATTATTAAATAAAAAAATTATGTTTATTGTGGAAAAAAGTTTTTTTCAAAATGATTAAAAAATTTTGTGTTATGTGTTGAAAATTTTTTAGTTTAGGGTAACAGATTTTTCACTGTAGGTACTAGATAGACCCTATAATCAATCAATAATAGCAGCATACAGTGACTTGAAAATTGTGTTTTTAAATAAATTTACCTAAAACTTAGTAAATTTGGTTAAAGCATAAAAGTGGTAAAATTTGGTAAATCTATTTAATTTTTCGTAAATTAAAAAGGCCATTTTTCTAATTTTTTTTAAACCTTTTTACAAGTTTAAAGATCAAATTGTGTAATAAACTTAACTTTAAATATAATCAAGAATGAGATTATCTTTTTAGGAAACGAAATCAATAACCAATTGAGGCAAGAAACAAACACAAATAATGTAAAGAAGATTAGGTTAGTTTATACCATTGAGATTACTCTGGAATAAGTTATATTTAAAGTTTATCAAAAATTGAAAAGGATTTTCATTCAAGATTATTTTCATGGGAATGAGTAATAAGGTGCTTATATTGCGAATTCATAACTTAAAAAAAAAGACTCACGAATCCTTAGATCTCTATCTCTAAACTATTTTTCATTCGAAAAAATAATTCACTTAAAAATTCACAAAAAAAAATCAAAACAAAAAATTATTACTTTTTTGATCGGTCTACGTAAAGTATCAGTAATTTTTAAAGCAGGTGGTTTTCTTGGATTGCTCGATGGTGTGTGCACAGAGCATACTTTAATAAACGCAACCATAAAAACAATGAAACCAATGACTATTAACGAAGCTGCCCACCAGTAAGTAGTTATCCAAGTTCGGATGGTAGATAATGTTTTTGGATTGAGAAGAATTTTTTTCAATCGAGCCAATGGTCCTTCACCGTCGACTGCTCTACACTTTGAAAATATATCACAATAACCAAGAGTTCCGACACATGGCGAACCTGGTTTGAGAATTAGACCCTGAGAATTATTTTGATTCTTCATTTCTGGTATTTGAAACGAATCAGTACAAATGCTGTTTGTTTTTTCGCCAATACACGCCAAATGACATAGAACTGATTTATCTTGTCTTTTATCCTTCAAATCACCTTCTATATAACACTGTTGCATTTCGTATTTTTCACATATTGACCCTGAGCATAAACCTGATCTACACACTTGTGTTCCTGAATTACATTCTGTTTTATCCGGTTTGAAAAAGACCGGATCATTACGAGGACATGAAGCATTTTTACCAGAACAATAAACATTATTTAAACACTCGTTACTACTCATACAAATTGTGTTCTGTGAAGCAAAATTACATAAGTTGTCACAACATGGACCTTGACTTGGACTACATGCTCTACCTGGTTTTAATTTACATTTATTTACTTCTTGACTAGCGTCTATACAACATGATTCTTTACAGTCTGTTCCATATCCACAGTCACATTCTTCACCTTCTTCAACGATACCGTTTCCACACAAAGAACCACTATATTCTACAAAAAAAAAAAGAAAATTTATAATTTAACAAATGAGTTTATAATATGAAGACCGAGAAAAACAGATTCATGAAAAAACGTATTAAAAACCTTAGCTTAGATTTAACAAAGTCTGACTTGGATAGATGAAAAAACTTTTTTTGAAACTCGACAACATTAACCTTAAACAAAACTTTTGCTTTATTTTTTTTACTGCACTGCTCTCGGATTAACTTTAAAGGCAAATAAAAAAAATCGGTCCAAGTACTCTACCAGTAGGACGTTGATTCGGACTCAATGGTTAACTCTTACAGAAAATAAATTTTGAAAAAAATTTAATTTTATATTTTTTTTTGAAAAGCTTTGGTTTTAAATTATTTTTTAGATTTCAATAATTTTATCACTTATATTTCTTTAATTTAATTTATCAAAGCTTTTACGTTAAAAACCAATGCTCATCATAAATTAAAAAATTAAATTTTTCAAAAAATACAATTTTAGTTTTTGTGAAAATGATTAAATTAACTCAGTCTCCAATAAAAAAATGATTAAAACTTTATAAAGCTTACGTTTGAAACAAAATTTAGATCCTGATATTAAATTGTGAACAATCGGTCCCAATTGATCACGACTACACTGGGAAAAATTTCTGTTATTTTTATCTGTACCAGTGGTTGCACGTCTATACATAATATAATTTCCTCCACGACTTGAACCCGGCGAACAAACTGGATCATCTGGATCGTGTTCTGAACCAAAATTATGTCCTACTTCATGTGCAAACGTAATTTGTGATACAGCCTCAGGTACACGAGCTTGATAATTAACAACAGTAACAATTCCACTATTTAAACTTTTTGCTACACCTTGTAAAGTTTGTCTTTTTTCACAAACACCGCCAACACTACCGGACAATTTTGCTACCCAAGCTAGACCCAACGTACCATCCGTGAAATCACGAGCAGTAAACGTATAAGACAAACAATAATCAGTGAAATTATCCAAAGAGACATAATTTAAAAATGTTGAAACGTCGAGATACGGCTCACATAGCTTAAATTCTTCAGGACTTAAATTAGTACCATTTTTACATTGTTCCTGAGTTATAATTTTAGTTCTATAAATCATAAATTGAAGACCTATTAAATATTTCTCCTTATTTTGATCATAAAAAGGAAGGCTATTATAAATAGAATTTAAAGCTTCGACATGTTTATTTAGATAAAACAACAAGAATGTTGTTGTTTTATCGGGATCTTTATTTCCTTCATTATTAAATATTTCTGTGTGTAAATGTGGATCAACTCGAAGGTATAAATTGCATATTGTACGATCACCTGGCCAACGAATTCTTGACTCATCCGATTGACGTTTAGATTTTTTCTTGTAGAAATTTTCATTAGCTTCTCGAGTATATTTCGAATATTCGTCATGGGGGTATTCGGCGTATGAATAGGGATCATAGCCTTGTTTTATTCTTTCGTTATACAAGGCTTCTTGTTCTCTTTTCATCCAATTTTTAATTTTTTCTTTCTCCGACGCGCATCCTGGATCATCATCTTCAAAAGAATTTTTTTGCTTATTTATCGATCTTTTAAATTGTTTAAGTTTTGTCCTATTCAAATTAATATCTTTTTCATTGTATATAATTGAATGTGAGTCTAGTGAGTGATTGTATCGACGTGATGGTTCAATAAAAAATTTCCCGAGCTTACTAGATGTTATAGTTCCATAGAAAACTCCATCTATAATACTACCACTAGCATGTGAACTATGTGGTTCATCAATTAAGTAACCATGATAAAAATTCAATACTTTATTCAATTCAATTGTGTTGTAATCACTGTTTAATTCAATTTTTTTGTTATAGTAGTTGTTTTGTTCGACGGGCGTTAAACGCAGTTTAAAGTCTTTGCCATGACTTTGAAAATTTAAAAATATATGCTTGTCCAAAGACCGACGAACTCGAGTGTGTTTTTCATTTAAATTTTTCGGATCATAATTTAATTTATCATATTTGACTATAAATGGATTTAAACTTAAGTTTTCGGTATCTTAAAAAATTAGTTCATATTACATTATATACTTGTTATTTTAACACACAATTTTTGGTAAATTATCAACTTTACTTTTCAGTTTATTTTAATTTATAACTCAATAAATATTGAAAAAAAGAATATCTTCAAGTATATCACGGAAATATAAATAAAACCGTATATGAAAAGCCAGATTAAATCATTTTTAAACTTAATTTAAAAATTATATTTACATTTTATGAAATCGAAAGATAAAGAATTTAATTCTCTATTAATTCTCTGATATATTTTCCGAGTGTTCATGAAAGAGTTTTATTTCGGAAGTTTTGGCCAAACCGGTTTTATCAAGAGAACCGAAATAAAGGTTAAATTCATTTTTGAACTAATTTTTTTGAACGAAACAGATAATAGTAAAATATCAAAAGATAGAAAATTTTATTCGCTTATAAAATTTGATATATTTTTTGGAATTCTTGATTTTTTAGTCAAATTTTGACCCGGCATTACACAAAAACAATCACTAATTTCATTATTTTTTTCTTTGAAAAATGACATTTTAAGCAATTTTTTCAAGAGCCTTTAAAATTTCTTGAGAGCATGGTTGTCATGGTATTAAGGTTTTGAAAATGCAAAACGACTACAATATCTGTAAAATTTTTAAAGCTACATTTTTAATAATTTTATTCGTATTTTTGTAAAAATATTTTTTCTTCTCTACTACTCGTCTTTGTTATTGTCCAAGACTGTAAATTTAAAAATAATGATATTTTGATGATAAGTAATTCTATTGAACATTTCAAAATTAGATAATTTAGATAAATGTACAATTATGGTGTTTTTGTTTGTGTAAAACAATTACCAAATGTCAAATGTAAGCAAGTGCTTACAATGAATATTCTAAGTTAAGCAATTATTCACCTTAATTGGCAAAGTAAAATTTTTGCTAAAAAAATTTATATACGCAATTACTTACTCTCTGAATTTTCAAAGAGTCAATCCTTTTTTAAACACATCAAAAAATATTATTTGAAAGCTTCTCATAAAAAGGATTGGCTCTTTGAAAATTCAGTGTGCCAATAATTGCATATATAAATTTTTTGAGCAAAAATGAAAATTGAAAAATGAGCATAAATTTTATTTTGCCCCTTAATTTAGAATATTCTATAATTTTAGTGTATGTTCCAAATTGGTTAACATTACTGATTTAACTATTCTTCTTTTAAGTCTTTTTATATTCAAAAATATTTAGGGTGATAGTCTATATGCTGGAGATTTTAACTAGTTTTGTAAATGTTATCGTAAATTTTGATAATTATCAATTCAAAAGTACCTAGAATCCTCAAACAAATTTTTAAAATATTTATTTTCTAAGGTACCTAGCAATCTCAATCCTTAATCAATTTGGCTGCAAAAACAATCAAAGAAAAGCTGAAAATTTTTTCTACCAGAATCTTGTTTCTGTTTATAAAGAGAATTAGTCCTTGCAAATTTATCAATTATTTTATCTTTGCTAGGTTTAGTAAATATCAAAATTTTTGACTCTATAATGCTCCTTGAAAGCTTGTCATATTATTAGAAAAATATCACATTTTCCAAAGCTGATAATTTACCAAAAATTTTTCAAAAATATAAATATAAAAAAATAACTTACATAATGCAAATGTGGTAAAAATATTAGAACTAAATAAAAAATAAATAAAATAGATTAAAATTGTATTATATCGCATTAAATGCGCCCATTCACTGCATCGGGCTTGATTCATTATATTTTTTCGAATGCGTCGTTTGCGATTAAAATTAAAAAATTTACACAAAAATAAAAAATTTAAATTTTTAAAAAAAATGAAAAAATTGATGAAAATAAATTTTTTTCTTCTTTTAAGTCGGCATTCAATCTGAGATCTAAATTGGCAAAAACAAAAAAAATCAAAAAATTTAGTAAAAAGAATTTGAATTAGGTAAGAAAAATCTAGAAAATAAAGGGTCATTTTTTTTTCTTCTCAACTCTCCGTACTATTTAACATTCTTTAGTTATTTTTTACATAAAAACAAAAACTTTTTGAAGATTTTCATAATAAAATGTAAAATAATTAACTAGGAAAAGAAAAATTATAACTAAATCGAGTTGGATTTTCTCAATTTCATAGATCTACAATGAGACATAAAGATTACTTGAATATTTTAACATACTAATCTTACATAACTTTATGAAACCATAATAGACCAAAAAGGTCTTTTTCAAGTCTTTTTTCTTTTTTTTTATAAAATATAATGATGAGTTTAAGTACTAGGACCCTAATAATGAAAAAATTATTTACACTTAGTGATAATCTTTCTTTTGTTAAAGCTAATCTCTCTTACTTTGAATTCATTCTTTTTTTTTTAAATCGAAGTGATATAATAATAACCAAGTTGGTTGTTTGTTGAACTTTTTATTAAGAAAAAAAAGGCTAATAAAATCCTTTAATTAAATTTCATGTAATTTATTTAATTAGCTTTTTTTTTGTGTTCACTAATGAAATTTTGAAATATTTACCGAATTTGTAGTAGTGAACTTTTTGTTCTAAATAAAATTAAAACGACTTATAATGATATTTGGATTTTTAAAAAACTTAAGTAAGAAAGTGAATTACTAGGATTAAAAATTTTTTTTAATTAAAATTTTTTTAAACAAACATTTTTAAGAGCTAGTTCAAACTCGCATACAGTTTGAGCGATTTCTGAAAAATGCATAATTAAAAATTATTAAGGATTGTTTGCGCTTGTAAAATTAGAAGCAGAATGTTTCGTCTTCTTTTAAAGTCTAAGATTTTGAAAACAAAAATCTCATTTTTACAAAAAATTTGGACTTTAAAAAACTTTGCTTCTACTACAATTTTTTTCGTCAGATGCAACACGATTTAATAATACATCGTTTTACGTAAAATTATGTCAAGTTACGATAATAACTTTATTAGAATTAAAAATGCATTAAGCATCGTGTAATGTTTAACGTAACCGAATGTAATGTTCGGTAATCGTGTATGATTTTGTGGTATTTGGTAATTTTAGTATCGAGATCGCTAATGAAAACTTTACATAACGGTGTATCCTTGATTTTTAAAAAAATAAACTTTCTAAAACATAAGGCAAAAAGTAATAAAATGAGGTTAGAGAAGAAAATACATGCAAAAAATTTTAAATCCGAGCATTGGTGATCATCGAAGATCACGAACCCAGTGATCATGAGATGATCACAAAGTTTGTGAACATATGATCACAAAACGAGGTTGAGCCCAAAATCGAGGATGCACTGTAGAGTAAAAATTTTACTACTTCATTTGACTTAAAAAATAGTTTCTATCTTGAAAAATAGAATTTGAAAAAAAAACCTGAAAATGCAATTAATTCTCTAAATGAATTACAGTCTGACCTCGATTTTGTTAACGCTCGTATTTGTTAATGGTTTTTAAATGACGCTGATCAACATAGCTCTGTAATTTTTCACTCGAAGTTGTTAACGTGTTGATTTTTTTAACATTTTTGACATGACGGAGGCAGTTAACAAAATCGAGGTCAGGCTGTATATCAGAAAACTTTTTTAATGTTAATTCATTAAATAATTTAAAAACAAGAAATTTTTTAGTAGTTTTTTTGAGTTTGACATCTTTTTGTAAACCTTCTAAAAACTACCTACAGAAAGTGTTCAATTTTATCCAAAAAAATTTAAAAAAAATCAGTTTTTAAACGTTATTTAATTTTACGCGCTTTTTGAATTTTTTTAGTCGCTTTTTTTTTAGATTGAATAATAAATGAGAGTTTAGTTTGTGAGTTCCAAGTTATGATAATTTTAAATTTTAATTCTATCTTAAGATAACATTACTTGTCAGTTTAGCTTAGGATTTTTAGAAAAATTTATTCATACTGCGCTTTTTAAAACATTTTACTAGCCTTAAATTTTATGCAAAAATTAACTTTTTTAAAATTATCTTAAAAAACTAGTACATTTATAAAGTTTATGAAACCACCAAATTTAATAAAGAACTTGAACTTATTATTTTAATTACATTCAAAATAAATTTTGATAAGTTTGCTTTGACTATAAAACTCGACAATTAAATTATTGATTAAACCATATGGTTTAAACTTGACTAAATCATCTCTTTTATTATTGAGGTGACGATTTAAGCAACAATTAAAAAGTCATGACTTTCGTATGACAGACAAGATAGAAATTCAATCCGAATTTGAAATTTTCTCTTTTTTTTGAAAAAAAAAAGTTGATTTTGACAAAATGACATTTGAAAATAAAATTTAATTTTTTTAATAAAGAAAATTTTATAAAAATTTAGGTTAACTCTAAATTAATCACATAATTACTTGTTTTAAATCTTTGGCTCACTTTCTTTTATATTTTATTTTTGAATATTAGTGACCATATAAATTTCAATTCAAAAATAAAATTAAACTCATATAATTTATTTATTTATTTATTTTTGTTAAACAAAAAACAAAAACAAACACTAGTAAGAGGGATACTTATTATAGTTATAAAATCTCCTACTTGAAAAATATTTATTAAGCAATGAATTCAATTTGAATTTTCTCTTTTTTTCTCTCTCTCTTTCTTTCTTGCTTTGAAACGGAATTATTCGCATTTGAACGTTAAATTGTTTTTTTTTGTTCGCTCAAGTAGCTCGCATAAATAATTTTCTTTTGGTTTAAAATTTATAAAATTCATATACTTCAAATAAAATAAACTAAATCCATATGTCGAAATATTAAAATTAAAATATTAATCAAAAAAGAAGATCCACTTATTATTTTTCTTAGTTTAATTTTTTTTTTTTATTCAGCTCATTATTCAAGCAGTGTATTTTATTTTTCCTTTAAAAAATTTTTTTAAAGTATTGTATTTCAAGAATATTTTTGTGCAAATTAACTGTGCATAAAAGAATCTCAAATTTATAATGATCAATTATCGTGAATTAAATGCAAAAGGACATACTTTTCTTTGATTTTTTAGACTTTGATAGGAAAATAGTCTTAACTCAATTTTTAAAATTATGGAAAAAATGAAGAATTAAAATATTTTCTTGCTGCTAAGTAAGCTGCTACTTAATCTCGAAATTTCTAGTTTATTCCTACGCATTAAACACGTAAAAACGATATTTTATAAAATTGAAAATTTAGATTTTTTATGTATCCAAAAAAATTCAATAAAATTATCCGTGACGGCTACTTTTTCCCCGATGCAAAAAAGATACTTTTTTCCCGTTAAAAAAAAAATAAAAATATGAAAATCAAAAAAAAAACTAAAATTTAGCAAATATTGTATTAAAATCAAAGTATATTGAAGATCAAGATTTTAAACCATGGGTAAATAGTATTTTTGCAGTAAAATAAACTATGAAGAGTATTGTTGCAATGTTGAAAAGTTGAAAGAAAAAAGAAAAAGTTTTAGTTGCTCAACAAAACATTTCATCAAATGATAAAAATGAAAACGTAAAAGAAGAATCAAGTGATCAAGACACTGACGAATAGTCCGATTTAGATAATGGAAATAAAGAAAATGTGGAATATAACGCCACTGCAAGACGTTCAGGCGAGCTTGTTCAATTGCTTGGACAATTTGTAGTTTCAGAAGACCGCATTAGATGTGAATGCAATACGAAGTGTAAACGAAGAGATGCTCATGTGTCAATAAAAGAAACAAAAATGTACTTCATTTTTCCTTCTTAATAACAAATTCTGTGAGAATTAATAATGATTATTAATTTAATTTGGAAAACTTAAATCTTTTTAATTTTTTATTTCAAAAAGATACTTTTTCCCCGAAAAAAAAAGAATTTTTTCTGGCTACTTTTTCCCCGATTACAAAAAGACACTTTTTCCCCTCAAGGGAAAAAGTATCCTGAACCCAATTATCTTGATTTTTGATTTTAAAATTGGTTTTAAATTTTATTAATTTTGTGCCAGATAATGTTAAATTTTAAATGAAAAAAAATTGTGAAAAAAATATTTTTCTCATGGTGAGATTTTTTTCGATGCAAATAACAGTTTTTTGATCGTGGATATTAGACCCGTTAAACAAGTATTTGTTTGCTAGTAAGCTTTGTCTGGAGGAAGTAATGCGTGCCGAAAATTTGTTGTACCAACAGTCCCACTCTAAATTTTCAATGCATTAATCCGTATTATTTCGAATTACGCATATTTTTTACAAAAATTATACATAAAAACGAATTCTATTTTTAGTTAGGCATTAAAGTTCTAAAAGATTTTAATTTATTGAAGACTTGAGCATTTAAGTGTACCGATTTCTGATATAAAAGATAATTTTTTAATATTGAAAATATTTTTTTAGAAATTGCTTCTTTCAAGTCCTAAATTCATCAGGTACTTTTTGGGAAATAAATTTGCGTATTTAATCGAACCCAAAATGGTCAATAAACTTAAGAATTTATGGATAATAATTACCTAATTTCTTTTATGCATTAATGGAGGAAATCCAATATTTTTTTATTTTACCCATTAAAAATTTCAAGTGTACTCGATATAATAAAATCTCTTTTTAATCAAAAAATTGCTTTACAAATTCAAAATTTTGAATGATTTAGTTTCTAAAACGCTTTTAATAAATTATTGTATAAGGTATTATTTATTGAAATCGTTAAAAAGGATTACTGAAAACCTTTAAAAAAGGAAATCTTAATATTTAGATGTAGAAATTGGGTTTCCCGATTTCAAGCAGAAGTTTTTAGACATCCATGACTTAAAAATTAATTAAGTTATTAAGTACATATATTTAATTGTAGCTTTGGCAGAAATTTTCTTAAAAAAGGAACATTTTTAGGGTATGAAAAAAATATTTTAAAATTTTTAAAATATTTTTTAGCTATTTTTAGCTTATTTTAAATATTTCAAATTGTGGTTTCAATTTTTTCATTCCCTATAAATTTTCCCTTTTTAGAAAACTTGCCGTTTGCAATACTATTTAAATAACACAGAATTTAAGACTAACCAAATGAACTGAATGGAGATGAATGTAAGGTTTTCAAAAAAGCCATACAGCGAAAAAGAATTAGCTATCTATGAACAAAAATATTAAAAGGAGTAGACGATTTGTTTTAATCAACAGCTAATGGAATATTGAGTATGGTTCAAAAATCCTCAAGGGCCCGGCTATTTTAATCAAATAATTTTCTTAAAATATTGAATAAGCTTCGTAAAAGATTGAAAAATGGACTTTATTTAAAAATAAAAATTTGGGAAATAATTATCACATAATACAGAATAAAATTTTTAAAATGATATCCTAAAATACGGAATCCCTTAGTAATTGTAATCTGTTAGGGATAATTGTAATCTGTTCAAATTAAATTAAATTAGATTTTTTTTGAAAATTCTCAATTTCTTAGAGAAATTTTAAAATAGCATTAAAAATAAAATTTAATTTTACTACCCTGCTCCCGAATTAACGGGGTATCCGTATCGTACCGTCTTAAAACAGTGAAGTAACATTAAATTAGTGGTTTATGTTTTTAATTTAAATTATTAAAAATACAGTGCTTCTTTTTACTTTGTAACAATCAATATATAACATTACATGAAATTATCAAATTCAGTTAATTTAAATGTTACCGAAGGTTATATAACATTATGTAACATCATCAAATAACATTAAATTTTGATTGCTAATAATACAGTCAGGTCGCGCTTTTATCACCACATTTGTTCAGCTGAAAATGTGTGATAAAAGTGGATTGTGATAAAATTAAAAAAATATATAAAATAAATTTTTTAGACCGAAAAAATAACAAAACAAATGTATATAATACATATTATATTATGGTATATTTGCTGATTTAGCAGTTATATGCCATTTGTATAGGGCTTCTTATACAAATGAAAAATAGCCAAGTTGAATTCTTGATTTTTTACAAATAGTTTCTTTATCGGCTAAATTTAAATACTTGTCTTTTCTTTGGAAAATTTTGGTAACTGTGGACGCTAAACATTGAACTCTTCGGCTATTTTAGCATCAGTCTTAGGGAAAAATCGTTTGACGCATAAAAATATATCTTTTATAGAATAAAAAAATAACGTTTATAGAATGAAAATTTTCAAGTTTATTTTTCGTGAATAATTTTTTTAAAAATTAAATTGAAACTTAAAATTTTTAATTAATTTTTAGGATATCTTGTATTTTATTAGAGTCGTCATAGTTAAAGCGATGAAGGTTGTTGGAACTTTCATAATTCATGAATTTCTTATTTATTGAGTTTTAAGTTATTTTCCTAAAATTTTTATAGAAAATGATTTTACATCAGGTCGGATTTAAGTCTACTAGGCACAAGCTGTTGACTTTTACCTAAGTATTAAATTTGAAATTTTTAGCTTTCATACTTTTTTCTAAAAATTCTAAAAATATAGTTGTTATGCTATAAAAAATAAATTTTTATGCGCTAATAGATTTTTTTTATTCTATAAACGAATTTTTTATACGTCAAAAGACCCCCTCCTCAGTCTTATCGGTCGTCAATTTTTGTCTAACTACGAATTTTTTGTCGTTTTTGGACCATTTTTATTTTATTAATGAAAGAAACTAAGGAAAAAAATTACGTGATAAAAGTATGTAAAATTTATTATACACTGTATTGATAAAAATAAATATATTTCAGTGATTAAAAAGAAAATTATGACTAAAATTGGTGATCTAACATAATATTTTTCCTATTGAAAAGTATTCAAGGCGATTTGTTCCTCAATTTTTCAGTGATAAAGCTTAAATCTGACTAAAGTATGAGGTGATAAAATCGTGACCTTACTGTAGATATTTTATTTTGCTTATTTTTTTTTAAAGAATATATAACCCTTATTTTTCTCTTATAGAAAAACAAACCATGCGCAAACTTATCTTATGGAACCTACAGACATTTTCGAAAAAATAATAACTTTATGTAGAATTTTAGTTTCTGAATCTTGGCGACATCTCAACATTTAAAAAATAAATATACGACGTTTTTTTTCTGCTCATTAAAATAATAATTAGCATAAAAGAATTCATGTTGCCGTTATTTGGTACATTCATCGATTCCGTCCGGCTTATGCTACGACGTAAATTTTGCAGAAGTGATCTATTTATATTTTGGGAAAAACTGCATTATTTTGCTTAGGTATATTTTAACCCAAGCTTAGGTGGATAAAGAGAACTGAGCTTTTGAAAAAAACAGACATTCGGAGTTGAGTCTATAAAATAATCAGCCAAGGTTTCGAGGTTTATTAAATTTGATTGATTTTAAAAATCCGTTTTTTTATTCAAAAGTACATTTTTTACATATCTTTTCAAATTCCATATGTAACCAATCAAAAATTTTATTTCATATCGAAAAATATATTTTTATTAGTCTATTAGATTAGATTCTTACAATTTTCTTTTAATTACCTAATTAGATATAATTAATAAATAAGCTAAGTACACAATTACATAATTTAAATCAGAAATATTTAATTATACTTGTCTTTTTCTCTATATAGACGGAAATGTCCAACATTTAATCATATTTTCTTTTCTCATTATTCACAATTTCGAGAATATCTCGTTCTATTTTCTTTTCTCATTTAAGTGCTACTTTTTTTTTTATTTCTCTTTCTTGGAAAACTTGTGAAATAAACTTCGAAAAAATAAAATATTTCTTACTAAATTCCATGCTCTATAATTAAACATTTCCGTCGTCAAAGTTATCATCATATGAGATAATTCCGTCAATAGTTATTTATTAAATTCAATTTTTTAATAATAATAACATTTTTTTGTCGGAAATAAAGAGTCAAAGTAAATAGAATATTTAAAACATTTAAAGCCATGAACTAACTAAACATTATATAAACTTTTGTAATCCTGAACAAAAACAAAACAGTTTAAATTTAAATCTTAACAGAAAATAAAAAAAAGAGAATGATAAGCAAAATTATATTGATAAGTCTATTGGTCAATTCAATTTTATCTGTACCAATTAATTTTGAAGAAACTGAATCTGATGATAATCTATCGAATGATTATTATACAAATGATGAAAATTGTTTATGTCTTAATGGTGGTTATTGTGTGCTTGACAATGATTTCTGTGTGTGTCAACCCGGATTTACTGGTAGACAATGTGAAGTCAAAATAGAATCAGACAATTCAAACAATTGTGGTAATTTATTGAATGGTGAAAGTGAAATATTAGATTGTGCCAAGTGTACTTGTAATCGTCGAGTATTGACTTGTGAGGCCTTATCATCTTCAAGATGTGATTATAAAAAAATAATCAATGTTTACAATTTAAATATTACCTTATCATCGAATAATTTGATGCAACTTAAAAATGAACGCTTGGAAAAATTAGTCAGCTTGATGAAAAGCACTCAGGCATATGTTTATGAAAGCTACATAAATGAGTACAAGTATCAACATAATTACAAATTATTAATCAAAGATCTAGACTCAGATACAATTTTAGAGGAAGATCAAAATGAAACCTCAATTATTAATAAGAATAAGCTAGTAGTAATTAAGTCAACCAATGATTTCATTGGTTTATACTTTGAAAGTGAATATCAAGTTCAGGTCGAATATTCAATAGAACACAATAATAGCTGTAAACTAAATTTTCATGTCTTAAATTTTATAAATATCTTTTTGATAATTTACTTTCGCTATTTTAATTAAATTATTTTAAAAATTTTAAATTTCCGTTTTAAAAATAAATTATTGATAAATTAGAAAAATTTAATTTTTAAAAAATATATTTCCTAGACAAAAATAAAGCTTAGAAAAAATAAATACTGCCAGGGATGGGGATCGAACCCATGCTCACATTCGTGAATTGGATCTTAAGTCCAACGCCTTAACCACTCGGCCACCCGGGCTTACTGATTTATAAGTCTATTTATTTTTAAGATAATAAAAAAATTGAAGAAAATTTAAGCTTTCTAAATAATTTAATTTTTATTATTAATAAGCCCGAGCGACCGAGTGGTTAAGGTGCGATGAAAACGTGTTAAAAATGGTCAATTGTTAATTTTGAATTGGATATTTTTATCCATTTTAATTAATTTACATTGTTAATCAAAAAATTGTTTTCTCAAATAAATTATTATAATTTATTATTAACAAAAAAATTTGATTGAAATTTTATTTCCTTTTTTTGGATCCAAAAATAAACAATTAAAATTTTACAAATCTTTAATATTTTTATAATAACTTTCAAAAATAAACAATTTAGTGAATTTTCGAATTCTTAGCATATCAGGTAGCCTTTTAATTATTTTCCAAATAGATTGCTCAACTAAATTTAAAAAAAAGCGATATTATTTTCAATGTTTTATATAATTCTGAATTTCCAGCTTAATGTTGAATTTAGCGTATCGAACCGAACCATTTTTTATGAGTTTCGATTCAAATTTTTTTTAAAAATTTATTTATTTACAAAAAATAACAGCTAGGTCAGCTGCTTGATGGTTTAGCGCCCTTCTTTCAGCAAAAAAAAATTAAAAAATAAATTTTAATTTTTTGCAACATGTACAAAAGAAAAGTTTAATTTTAGAAATTTAACAAAAAAAAAAATAAAACTTAGACAAAAAAAGCCACAATTCTAGTTAATTTTTCTTTTTTTTTTTAACTCAAATAATATTCATAAAAATAATTATGAAAATTTTTTTGAATGTCCAAAATAAGCGCACGCCCCTCTTTTTTAAAATATTTTTTTTTCTTCCAATAAAATTTGTTAAATTTTTTTTAAAATTTTTTTTTTAATTTACTCAAATAGAGGAATATTTCAATTTAATTTGAGTTATTTTTTGAAAAAAAAATCACTCGATTAGAAGAATTTATTTGATGTGCCGGCATATTCTTAATTTCGAGTAAATACGGTAAAATTAGATGACCTAATTTTTAATTTTTTTTTTTTATTATTCTTAAAAAAAATTATACAAAAAGTACCATTTCTAAATTTATTTACAATATGCTTGTTAAAGTTTGTATGAATTGTTTAAAAAAGAAAATTAAAATGAGTAAGGAAAAAATAAGAAAGTAAAGTAAAATTTAAAGTTAATAGTCTCTTACATATATCTAGATATGTAAGATATAATGGATTTTTTGTTTTCTTCATTTTGGTCGTAACTTTCAACGATTGATTTAATTTCTTTACTATGTAACATTGCTTTTTTTATAAAATTTATCATTAAATTTCTTAATCTTGTTTCAATAGGATCTAAGTTTGCAATGTTATTTAGAATATTTTGTGGCGTGCTACGATGTAATTTATAAATGATACGGATTGCTCTGTTTTGGATTACTTGTAAGTCGTTTTTTATTTTTTTTGAGGTAATTGAAAATGGGAGAATACTGTATTGAATAAGGGACGTTATTAGTGCTTTGTAAATAGTTAGGAGAAATTTTGGATTTATTGAGTATATTTTTGAGCTCAATATCTTAAGTAAATTTAACTTAGTTTCACATTTCTTTTTAACATTTTTAAAATGTTCTTAAAATGTAAGACCACTGTCAAATGTAATTCCTAGGAGGGTAGGGTACTCGGTTTTTTGATTTGGACTCCATTAATATTTAAATTTAAATTCGAACTAAAAAGGTAAGATGGTCGATTAAAGTTTCTCGCAATAACCAGATAATTACATTTTTCTACGTTTCTATAAAGTCCTCTTTTTTCCGCGAATTTTTTTATAATCATAGTAGCTTACTGTATGGTCTTGTTGATACAACTAATTTTTGAATGTGAACACCAAACTGACACATCATCGGGGAAGAGCGCGAAGTTTAGTTTGGGGCCTGGTTTTTTTAATTTTTTACCGAGGTCGTTTATAAATAAGGCAAAAAGTAGTGCACTTAAACAACCACCTCGTGGAACGCCTGATTTAATTAGTTTTTTTGATGATGACTTTTTTTCATTCCAAATTTTAAAACTTCTATTTTCTAGATAAGATTGTACCCAGTTGCCGATTGTCACTGGACACCTTAATTTGTTTAGTATTCTTAGAATACCTGAGTGTGAAATAGTGTCAAAAGCTTTCGCAAAATCACAGAGAACAAGCCCTGTTTTTTGTTTTTTTTTAAATTTTCTAGAGACACTTTCTTTTTTTTTAAATCTACCGTGGTGGAAATGGGTTTGTCATATGACGTCATCAATTTTTATTATTACTGACGTCATATGACATCAGTGTTTTTTTTACATCCAGAAAAAAATTAAATTTTTCATGACGCTAGCTGACATCAGTTGACGTAAGCAAAATTTTAAACATGAAAAAAAAATCATGAAGTCATTTGATGACTGAATTCAGCTGGCGTCAGCTAGCGTCATGAAAAATTTAATTTTTTTCTGGATGTAAATAATACACTGACGTCATGTGACAAACGCATTTCCACCACCTTCAATTTTTAACAAATGAGTAAAAATCAACTTTTTACTAATTCTCTCAGTTATTAAAAGAATTATGAACCTAAAAAAGTCATATTTTATGATCAGAATTCTATAATATAATCTACTTTTTGAAATTGTTTATCGTAAGTTTAATAAGTTTAATAAAATTTCCTGTTTTTATAAGGCTCATCTTAATATTTAAAATATCAGCGATTGTTTTTATTTATATATTTCTTATTCTCCCAGTTCTTTAACATGATGTGAAAAAGATAGGAAGTAAAAGTCTAACTTAAAACAAGAAATAAAATTTGTCCGCCTTTTTAAGATTTTTTGAAGCGAAAAATAAAAAAAAAGTTTAATGTTTAAAAAGTTTTTTCTCTACATGAGGTGTGAACACCTTTTTATAAAGCTAAAATGTCTATTGATTAATTTGATATCTAATCAATTAAATTAACAACATGTGAAAAAAAATGTTACTTTTTTCAGGAAGTCCTAAAATATTTACCGTCAAACAAAAAATATTGTATTTTAAATATAATTATTAATTAATTAAGGGATAATTGTTTTGCTCAGTCAAAAGCCATTTCACTACATTTTCTTTTCAGAACATAGGCTTTTTTTTTTAAATAAAGGTTTTAATCAGGACAAAATTAGCTTATTAACAAAATTTTAGATGATTGGGGGTACTTTTTCCCCCTAAAATTTGGACCTGAGAAAAATGAACCGTAACGTTTTAGTTAATAAACGCAAAAAAAAAATCATATTTAAAATTGTAATTTAAGCACGAATTACTTAAGGTTCACCAAATAATAAACTTTAGTTAAAACATGGCTGTTTTTGAGTCTTATAACTCATGTCTATTCTGATAAAAATATTCCGAAAATATTTCAATTATAGAGTTAACCCTGCTATTAAAAATTTGTGTTTTTTGAACTATTTGATCCATAATAACCAAATAAGATAACTAAATTCTAAGAAAAACTTAATTTCTAATGAAAAATGACTAAAAATCTTTGCTTGATGTTATCATTTTATATTTAAATTTTGAAAATTTTCGGAATCGTTTTTCAATTGATGAACTAAATTTAAAAATACTAATATTAATAAAATGGGGGACATACATATAAAATAAACTACATCAAATAAGAGTAAAAATGGATTAAAAAGATTCTGTGTGTGTGTGTTTATAAAAGTCTTTTGTGTTAAGGTGAGAACATAAAAAACTAAGAAGATTTTATTATATGTTTGGACGATTTTTCTATGTATTGAAGGAACAATCCCATAACAAAATATATATTCTATTCATCATCATCATCGGGAGAGCTTTTTAGGCACGGTAATCAAACTTGATGATTACATTCAACGTGTGAATTAATTCTTTTATTGTGCTGGGACACGACCCAGTCAGACAAAATTTGTTGCTATTTTGGTGTGAAATGCTCTATCTCATCAAACCCGCATTTCTTTGATTTAGATCGAATGGAAAAAAGTTTTTTTCTAATTATTTTTTTATTTTATTAAATAGACAAAGACCAATATTGTGTGAATTTTTTGAATAAAAAAAAGTTTTTGTCGGAAGGTTATAAAGTAAAATAAAAAAAAACTCATTTTTTTCAAATCATTATTTTAGATGTTTTTTTTATTTTAATTTGGTTTTTTATTATATAATAATCGAAGACTAAAAATTTAAAAAAAACATAAAAATGGGAATCTATCATTTCTGCGAAAAATATTTTAGAGAAAATTTTTATCGAAAAAAAAAATATTTTTATCGAAATTTTTTTTGTCGAAAAATATCTGCGAAATACTTCAGCGAAAAAATTTCAGAGAAAAATATTTTTTTTTTCGATAAAAATTTTCTCTAAAATATTTTTCGCAGAAATGATAGATTCCCGAATTTTTTTTAAATACAAAAAATGTACTCGAATATTTACTCGAATAATCAAACCGATAATTTTATTTCTTGAATTTATTTCTAAATAAAAAATATAACGTTATTCTTAAGTTAAATATTCTTACGTTTAAAATGTTTCATATATAGACTAAATTGGGGTGTAAAGCGCTCGAATGGTTACAAAGTAACATAAATGCTCGATTTCTGTGGCATGCAAAAAGAGGGTATTCTGGTTTCATGGCAGGGTGTTGTAACATTAAAAAGATTATAAAACGACATGTCATAACAATCGAGCATTTACGTTAATAATCAATCGAAATAAAATAAAGGTTTTTCTCACTTAAAAAATAAATTATTCACGATTGAATTCCTTTTTTTATTTTTATATAATAATTTTCGATCAAATTTTTCTCGGAAAAAATTTCACTAAAACATTTCTATGAAAAAAATTTCGATGAAAATTTTTTATTTTTCTCTAAAATATTTTTCTCAGAAATGATATAGAGCCATAAAAATTTTAAAAAAATTTTATAAATTTAACTGCTCAAAAAAAAATCAGTTTTACATCAAAAACAGGTAAAAAAATGACTGGGGACCACTCAGCACTCAATATAACACCAGGCAAATTTGTTATTGTTGATTTAAATTAATGGATTTTAATGAAATGGATTTTAATGTTTATATTCTATTAATTAAAATTTTCGAAACTCTTTCGTCAAATAAATTAAGTTGCCCAAAATTTTTTAAACCAAATTGAAAATTTATTTAAGAAAATAATTAATCGGGTCCCTAGTATCTTCTTAAAAGAACATCGGTGCAACTAAAAATATTACATTTATTATCGGCTCGTCGAGATCAACAAGCCGATATATAATTTGACCATTTTTGTATTAGGGGAGATGATATAGTTCACCTACTTTTTCGTTAGATAAAAATCAGATTGAAAAGGCTGCAATAGACTCTCATTTTTTAATTAATTTTTATCTCTTAAATTGGGAAATTAATAAGCTTTTTTCGATTTTAGAATAGCACGTAGAAAACCAAGACTTTATAAATGAATTTGGATAATGAAACAGAAAAACAACAAAAAAAAGCATTACAAGAAGCAGAAGAAGAAGAAGATCTAATTAAAAGAAAAGAAAGAATGGAAGGTAATTTAAAAAACTTTTATCTGAAACTTCCAATCTGCTCTAATAATATACTTTTATCGGCAAGTTAATTTTATTTTCTTAAAATTAACAAGATCACAGAAGCTCCAAGGTGACAGACACCAAAAGATTACAAAGAATATCACTTAGGAATAATCTTAAAACCGATATATAGTCATTGAAAAAAATTCTTACTTAATGTATAATCGTTTAATCATAATATTGAATAATAGTTGGGAGGAAATGTCTAATTTAATGTATAATCGTATAATTGGCAAGTTTTCAAAAAAAAAACGGAGCCTTAGAGAAGCAAAAAAATTCTCACAAATTTTTTAATATTACAAAAGAGCTAAAAATAGCGGTTAAAATATTTTTTTTTAAATTTTTTTTGACTCTCTAATGCCCTTCTTGCCAATTGTTTTTTAATTTGTTTTGTAATATTTTTTGAAGTTTAAAACTAAAAAAGTATCGTCTTATTTTAAAACCGTTAAAAGTTTGATTGGAAGTCCATTTACTTGTTGGATATCAAACAATTAATTTTTTTATTTGAAAGTATTTCTTTTAAAAATGGATATTTTAACAGCAGGTAATTTTAAAGTTTTTTTCTTATTAAAAATTGGATAAAATTTTAGAATTTTTTTGTTTTTTATGCTAAAAAAATTTAAAGTTGGTCCTTGGTATAAGGAAAGAGCAAAAAAAATCCATTCGTTTTTTTAACGAATCGTTCTATCAATAGATAATTTCCTAGCATATATTAGTTTCTTAATACTAAAAATTTGTCAAAAAGACCCAAAACTTAGTAGAATATTAAAATTGTTCCAAATGGTCCCAAGCAAAAAAATTGCAATTTTTTAATTTAGGAAAACCATTTGATGCAAAAACGAAGATGCATATTTATTTTTAAAGGCAAAACATTAGAATTATCCCACATACGAATAATCTTAGATAAATAAAGTCGTGGACAATTTAAAATAGATTTAAATTTTTTAAAAAGATAAGCTACGTCCAGTATGACACCTAATTTGACTAAAAAAATTAAAACATCTATAAATCCTCGGAAAGTTAAAGCAGTCGACAATAATAGTGATAAATATGAAAATATTTTTTTAATTTCTTTTTTAACCCTAGACATGATATGTGGGGTGCAAACTAAACCCAGATTTTTTCCCCAAACTTTTATTTCATAATAACTGTAATTATCGTTAAAAGGATTTATAATTATGTCGAGTAGTCTTTGAGAAAAATGAAAAAAATCGTTTTTTTCAGGATTTTAGATAAAATCTCAAATTATTTTTGCTCAAAAATTGACGAAAAAACAACATATCATTTCTAGGGTTAAATCAGCACACATTAAGCTTGTTTTATTCTGTATGATCGAAAATAAAAAAGGGTTAAACGCATCAAAAATGTTTTTTCTTTTTTAAATTGTGTATTGGAAATTTAGGATCCATGAAAAAAGCGCACCCGCCAATTCACGATAAACAGCGCACTCGGGCGTGGTTTCCGTATTTTTCAATCTTTTCAAACTTTTAAGATAGCATAAGAAAAAGCGTCAAAAAAGCTTCAAAATGATACCCTTAAAGTATCCTAAATTAAAGTATATTAAAGTTATCTAATTTTGAAAGTAATTTTTTTATAATTTTATATTTATAAGAACAGCGCGCCTTCTATATTTTCCAAAGTACTCCCATTTTTTTCAAGTCATCTTATTCAGTTTCTAATGCTCTATCTGAATATGGACTTCTTTTTTCATGTCCTTTAGAAAAAAATTATGTAAAAATTTATTTTAAATTTGACTAATAAAGAGAATAAAATGGATTTTTTTCTTTTAAGACAAGAATATTCTGTTAACACTCAAAGAACCGGCGTGTCAAATTTGACACTTTTTCAAAATTTCAAACTCCATTTTCTCATAAACCATTAGTCATAATGATATGTTTTTATATTCATTTTAAATATTTATTAATTGACTTTTATATTTATTACTTCTCAGGCTACAATCTTTCTTGGAGCCTATGCTATAGTCAATCAAATTTTGGGAAAAAATTAGCCGCTCCTTTGAGTGTTAAAAGCGATACTTTTAAATTTAAAAGCAACGATAAAAACAAAATTCTACAATTTTAATCTAATAAAGAAAGCTGTGCCTAAAACTAATTATTTTTTTTTAGAGTTCAGGCTTTTAGCTGAAAAGAAAAAAAAGGTAATTTTAAATTAAGATATGGCAACTTTTCTTCTTTTTTGTACTTAAAATTCTGGCTTATTATCACCCAATTTTTTATCTAAAATTAAAATAGAAAAAAAATTGCCATATTAAAAATTGGCTATAAATTATTTTAGTTTCTAATTTGAAAAAAAAACAAAGTCATTAAATTCAGTATTTTTTTTCGAGAGATTTCCGAAAAATTTCTGAAAAAAAATTTGAATATAAACTGAAAATATCTGACTGTTATTAAAACACGAACCTTCATTGTTTTAAAAAACACGGACCGATCCTAGGGAAGCTTTAAAAAACTCTGCCCAATCCCGACAACTAATTTTCTAGCTAGAAAATTACTGAATTACTAAATTTAAATATTAATTTCTTTTTTTAAGTCATGAGGAAAACTTGGTGCTATTTTGCCTTATCTTAATTAGAAAATTTTTTTTATAAGCAGAATTGTTATCTTTTTTATCTTACTTATTTTTTCTGTCAAAGTCAGCGTTAAAACCTTTAAAAATTAAAGTTGGGAAATCTTATGGTTAAAAAGAATTAAAGTTTTTAAAAAAAGCCAGCTAAATAAGACGTTCTGATTTTTTGCTGAGACAATTTTCTTCAAGAAAAAAATATTTTTAACCATCCTAAATTATAAAAAATATTCAAGAGGCAAACTAGAATAGAAGAATTAAAACTCCTAAATTATTAATTTATCTTTTTCGATTAATTAGTAATTTCTGTAGAATAATTTTCTTTAAATGTTTGTACGTTTAAGGGTTCGATAAAGTTTGTACCTCAAATTATTCAAACAAAGTTTTATGAGCCAGAAATACCATCATTTGATTTAAGTCTTAAAGGCCATCAATGAAAGAATTGTAAAAGAAAGATTTTCTATAAAAAAGTGTTTAAGCAAATTTTTAAATTGAGTAAAAATTTCAAGCTATCTTTTTTTCAGGATTTAATTTTTTTTTTAAAAGCTTTAGATCCATATATTGATTTGTTAGTAGATGCAGCAAATTATTTAACTTCTAAAAAGTAAGAAAATTAATTCAAAAATAAATTGAAATTTAATTTTTGTTCAAAAGGGATGTGAAGCATAAAGAAAAAATCGATTGAAATTTTTTTCGAATATCGGAACTTTTTTACCTTTTCAACCAAAATAGAAGGGTGTGTCATTAATTTTTAATAGGAATTCGCAAAAATTGTGTATGAACCATTGATAAGAAATAAAAAATAATTCTGAATAGCCATAATTGGGATGAACGAGTCCAATTACTTAATTAAAACAATTTAAAAACTAATTTTTTATTTTTTAAAATCAAAATTATTAATCAATAAAAATAAATTATATTTAATTTTATTCAAGTAAATGATAAAATTAAATAATAATAAATTCGTTTTTTTATTTTATAACATTAAAGACCTAGACTCTAAACCAAAGACTGAATACTTATTGAAGGGAATATTGTATAAAAACACAAGTGTGTTTGATTAACACACAATAAAATCTGAGAAACACAGTAGCAAAATCATTATTGTCTTCTACAATTTTACTAGAGTCTTATGATCCTGATAACTTGGAAAGCTATTCGCTCCAAATCAAGTCTAAATTCCAGAGTTTATAGGGCTCTAGCTTTTTTAACAATTAGGTTAAACATGACAAAGCATTGAGGATACACAGCTTTTGCCTTGAAAAAAGGCTTGAGCGTACCGTTACCATGAGCATACCGAGTGAACTGTAATTATTTTTACAAATCTCGGAGAAAAAAATTAAAGAATGTTTTTCATTATTAAACATTTTTTTACAAGGAACTTCTGTTTTTGAATTTTTTATGTTTTAGTTTCTTTCGGCTATATAATTTAACTTGAAAATCATTAAAAACATATTATCAGTTGCTTTCAAAACTGCTCTAAATATATTCTTTAATTTTTTTCTTCAAGATATATGGAAAGAATTTTGGTTCTCTTGTAATGCTATTCTCACGGTAACGGTAACGGTACGCTCACGCTCATGCCTTTATTTCAAAGCAAGTGCTGTATCTATTTGGATGTTATTTAAATACCGTAATTCTTATGTCCCGAAACTTTTAAGAACTTTTACCAGTTATAGATTCCTAAAAAAGGGTACATCCTTACTAGTTGAATATGACAATTTTTTTTAATTACTTTGAGTTAAGAAACTCCTTTCACCATAATTGAAACAAATAAAATAAGAAAATTTAAAATTTTGAAGCATAAATAAGGAACTTAGGACTAGTGGAAGAATGATAAAGAAAGTCGATACTAAGAAAAAACTAGAGTTCATTCAAGGTTAAGTAAAAAATTTATTTAAATTTTCATAGTTACCTGAACAGGTAAAATATTAATTGATTGAGTTAATTAGTTAGATAATCGATTTATTGATGAGAAAAACATTTGTAACAAGATTACATCCAGCAAGATTGGGAAAACTACAAAATACATTTGTGGTTGTATTGAGAGACTAAATTATGTTAATTTTTTAGCAATCGAAAAGAGTAATGCTAAGGATATCGAAAAAATGACTAAATATCCTAAAGCTAAGATGGAAGATTTAGTTCAGATGGAACTTAAGCCTTAACTGCTCGGCAAATCAGGCTTATTGTTTAAAAGTTATAAAATTTGTTAACAATCTTAAGTTTTTTTTCATTTTATTTATTTTCTAATAAAAAAAACTCACAAAAATCAATAAGCCCGGGTGGCCGAGTGGTTAAGGCGTTGGACTTAAGATCCAATTCACGAATGTGAGCATGGGTTCGATCCCCATCCCTGGCAGTATTTGTTTTTTACCTGATTTTAAAAAAATTAATTCCATAAAAGAATCATTTTTTCTTTTTTTGTAATTTTTATAACAATTGATGGGTAATCAATTTAAAAAAAAACTAAAGGATTTTAAAATTTCTGAATGATATCCATAATCCCAAAACTAATAAAATTTTCTATTTTTAAAAAAATTTAACATAAACTTCTATAATTTGAGTGAAATCGATAATATTTGATTATCAAATCAAAAAGCAAACTAGGTATTTAAATCAGTCAATAATTTAATTCCTCGACTAGAAATAAAAATAAAATTATTTGGAAAAAAATAAATATTGCCAGGGATGGGGATCGAACCCATGCTCACATTCGTGAATTGGATCTTAAGTCCAACGCCTTAACCACTCGGCCACCCGGGCTTATTGATCTATAGAAAATAATTGTTTAATAAGTTGAAAAAATTATAAATTTTATTTGATTTTTCGTTTGTATTGAGTTCTGCAAAATGTGTCTAAAATAAAATAGTTCTATCATTTGCCAATTATTCAGTCCAAAATAAATTTTTAATTTTCAAAATTCAACTTTTATCTACAGTATAAATTAAAGCTAACTTTTACGATCGTTTTCCTTTTCTCTTCCTCTCTTTTCTCAGAAAAAAAAAGTTTTAAAAAAAATGAATTTCCGTATTACCTTACTAAGAAAAGCGGCATTTAAATTTGAAATTTTGAGTTTTGCCATACCCAAAGTGAATTTTTTTAAAAAAAGATTAATGCCGCATTTAGAACTTAAATTTTAAAAAATAAAATGGCATCAAACATGAGTATATTCAGTGCTGCTTGTTACTTTGTAACAATTGCTTTAACAATCAATATATGTGACGTGAAGTAATGAATAACATAACGTTATCAAATTTTTAAAAATTTATTTTTTTCAAAAAATTAAAAATCGAATCTTTTTACCTGACCATCATATAACGCTATATATCGTTATATAAGGTTATATAGCGTTATTCTTTATTTAGCATTATCAAATTTTTATGTTTGATCGGCGTTATGAAACGTTGTATAACGTCATACAACTTTATGTATCAAAATATCTGCAAATATAAAAATTCGATTAAATATAATTCGTTTTTCAATTATCGATGAACGAGGCAAGTGAAAAAATTTTAAAAATTTCGACAGTATTTCACTAGTAGTTAATTCATTAAAGAATTTAAAAACAAGAAATTTTTTAGTAGTTTTTTTGAGTTTGACATCTTTTTGTAAACCTTCTAAAAACTACCTACAGAAAGTGTTCAATTTTATCCAAAAAAATTTAAAAAAAATCAGTTTTTAAACGTTATTTAATT
>NTPY01000935.1:39148-51099 GCA_002922825.1 Brachionus calyciflorus | reverse complement strand
TTTCCAGTTTGCTCTTCCTTTTCGCCACAGAGCAATGGTGGCCGTGTTATCGATGTAACACTGTACCGTCTCTCCCGGTGTTAAGAGGTCCCTATAAAATTCAAAGCCTAAAAGAGAGGCTACTGACTCGTTGAAAATAATGTTGGAAGAGGTAGCAGTTCGGGACAGAACAGATGATATTTCAGTTTCTATTCCGTTAATTACTACCCCTAACTGAGTCTCAGTAGCGTCGGAAAAAATAATAGCTTTGCTTTCAGGGTTGGTATTCCTGAATGTAATAGTTCCTAACCTAAAGATAATGTTGATGAAAGGCAGGAACTCTAATCTACCCCTTTTTGACATTTTTAACCACAGGTTTATAATTGAGTGTACCGGTCCTGCAAAAGCCAGGTAATAGTTTAGGTACCCTCGAACCTTTTGGTGGTATTTAGACTCAAGAGCGAAATCTTTGCAAGTCACTTCCTTAATTAATGAAGCAATAGATTTTGATGCTTCAATAGTCCTTTCAACTCCTGTGTCGGTCCATTTAGCTCCTAGAAATTCTAGTGATTTGGACGGATACAAGACTGACTTCTTATAATTAACTTGCCAGCCAACTTTGTTTAATTTTACTAAGAGCTTCTTCAAGATTTTGCGAAGAATCTTAGGATTTGAATGGCCTATTATAATGTCATCTAAATGTCCGTATGTGTAGGGCGTGAACTTCTTAATGAATTTTATAATACAATTAAGAAGTTGCTGCTGCACATACGGAGCGATAGATAAACCGAAAGGCATTCTGTTGAAAACGTAATACTTGCCATTATAGACAAAAGTAGTTACGTGTTTTGAGTTGGGGTGCAAGTTAATATTGAAGAAAGCTTGGCTAAAGTCGATTTTGGAGTAGAATAATTTGGGCGGCCACTTTTTGTTCACTACTTGAAATAGTGACTTAAGTTTAAATTTTGGAGCCTTAAGGTACTCCGTAAGGGCCGAGTAATCGACTATGGGTCTGGCTTTCTTGTTGGCCTTAAGTACCAAGAAAAGAGATGCACAGTAACGCGGTGGTTTATTACACACTGTCTCTTGGATGATTTCAGCGTCGAGAAGTGCTTTAACCACTTTGTCCCTGTTTAAATCTCTCTTATCCTTATTTTCTAGCGCATGTGCCGTTCTTACACATTGCTTTTTAGGCCAGATCCTGACTCCGTCTTTCCATTTATTGAAAAGATTCTTTGGTACAGGGAATTCCTCATTGAAGTCTCTAATGTTAGTAGCTGGTTTATAGTAGTTCTCAATGACTACGTCTTCCGCCGGGCTAACTCTGAGACCTCGTTGTGGAGAGAAATCCCCTATGCCTGAGTCTGTGACAGGAGTTTCTGGACTGTGATCTGTAGTAATTTGAGGAGGGAGAACTGGTATTAAAGGTGGTGTAATAGGTCTTGGTGAGTTATGAGGACTGGTTGAGTTGGCTCCATGTGTGCCTTCTTCGGTTAGTACCTCCTCGATCAAGTCGCTATTTTGTTCTGGTTCGAGATCATCTAGTGGGTTATGAAGTTCAGCTGGGTCGATTTCGGAGTAATCTTCCTGCTGTCCTTCCCCGATTAGACCTCCCGACTCCACGAACATATACTGATGAGAATTTTCGTCCCAAAAGTAATTCCTCGTGACTGGTTCTCCTCCCTCGTACCTATCAATAACGTTCCTAAGGTGTAGATTAGATCCTACAGAGTAGTAGGGAACATTTTATAAAATCAAATTAAATATTTAAGAATCGGAATTACATATGTCAAATTAATAATCTTTTAAAAGAGTAAATCAAATCCCACTCAGTCAAGAGGTAAGAAAAAGGCAATTAGAATTTTAAGGAAATTATCTTTGAATACCTGCAGAGGAGCCGGCGACTATTAACGCACTATATCAGTTAAGAGTCTATAAAAGAAACAAAATTGACAGACCAACATCCCAGTATACAGAACAGATATCCAAGTTTTTCAGGGATAGTTTGATTACCGAGCCAATTTAGCACAGTCGGTGTTTATGATGATAACGTAAGTGCTGGATTTTAATGAAACTTTATTAAAAAGTAGTCGAAAATAACGCAATCGAAATTGATGGAATCTTGTACAGATGTCAATCAAATGGATGACTGAAATTTATAAAAAAAACTCTTAGTTTTAGATGGTATAAATACCCGTATATACGTTTGAAATTCGATTAATTTCGCAAATAAAAATACTAATAATAAGCTTATGTTGAAAAAATTTATCAACAAAATCGTATTCAAAAAACAAATAAGAGTTCTTCCGCTAATTTGTTTGAAAATGCTCCTAATAAGAAAAAACAGGGAAAAAACGGATTCTAATTCCGGAATTTAAAAAAAAAATTTTTAATATATTTATTTTTATAGAAACAACTTCTGAATGGTATGACTACTATTTCTGTCCAATTTAGCAATTATGCTAATAATACAAATTAAAAAAAAAAAACAAAAAAAATGTTTCCTGTTTAACTAATTAAACTAACGATTCTTCACAAAGAAGTTTCTCATTTTTAAAAAAGTATTTATCGTTAGCAGCATTAATACCCTTTAGAATTTATCTAAGGTTGCCTAATTTTGCTGTGGAATCTAAGGAACTTGATATTTTGTTGCTCTTGGTATTGATTTCAATGAAATTCCTTGGTTTTTAAAAAGAAATTATTTTCCTATGGTATGAGTTTATGAGTTTATTAAATTATTTTTTGAAATTTTGGTCAAAATTAAAATTTTTCTAAATTTATAATTAAAAAAAAGTATTATGACTAGACAAAAAACCTTTAAACAAAAAAAATGCTTAAGAATCTTTTTCAAATTCTCAACAAAAATAACTTTTAAGATTCCTTATCTAACCAGCTTAAATTACCGAATAAAATATCCTTGAAAATAGAAGAAATTTTTTCAAAAAACAAAAATCAAAATCTTAAATTAACCAAAAATAGAAAAATTTAAACTTTTTCTTTTTATTAACTAGATAAAATGAGTGAAGAAAAAGCTCAACAAGAAAATTTTTTAAATAGAATTATTACAAAATTGTATCCTCTGGGCCTTAAAGATGAAATGATGATACATTTTAAAAATTCGGTCCCATTAGTAAAAATAAAATTATAAAAACTAAAATTTTTTGTAAGATATATTTTGTAATATTTTGTTTTATCAGGCCTTGAGTATTCTCAGTCAGCAGTTGTTGAGCATGATGTGCTTCTTTTTTTGTGGACACGTTGGACCAAATGAATTAGCAGCAGTTTCTCTCGCCAATACTGTGAGATTTAAAAAGTTTTCTATAAATTACAAATATTTAGAGACTTTTTTTTTTAAAAGCTTATACACATTGGTTCATTTGGACCAATTTTAGGCTTAGCCAGTGCATCTGAAACGTTGTTTCCTCAGGTAAATAATAAAATATTGGTTTTAAACTGATAGAATTTAAATTTTAAAAAAAAAATTTAAGCTATATGGTGGTAAAGATAAGAAAAAAGTAGGAATCATAGTACAACGTGGTGTTCTAATATCTCTAATGGCTTCGTTTTTTTGTATTGGATTTCTTCTTAATTCAAAATATATTATGAAATTTTTTGTAAAAGATGAATATGTTGTAATGTAAATTAGATAGGAATTTTTTTAGAAAATTTTTAAAGTTAAAGCCTTGTTTTTAAAGGTTGGCAGATACTTTTATTGTCTATTTTTCTCCATCAATCCTCGTAATTTAATTTATAATATTTTCTAAAACTGGAAAAAAAAACTTTTTTTTTAATTTTAGTTCTATAGCATTCAGATCATCATTTCCAAATATCTTCAATCTCAAGTATTTTATCGTGAATTAAATAAAAATTGTTAATTTAAAAAAGAAATTAATTTTAAATTAGAACATTTTTTATCCAGTTTTGTTCATTAATGTCTTAGTAAACATTCTTAATGCATGCTTACAATGGGTTTTAGTAATTTGGACAGAAATGGGCGTCATGTAGGTTTATGTTTTTATTTATTAAAAGTCTACAATTAATTAATTAATTTAATTAATTAATTCAATTAATTTAATTTTTCGTAAAAAAGTGGCTCAGCTATTTCGGTAGTTATAGTGAATATTATCCAGCTCGCATTGTTAATAATATACATTGTCAAAAAGAAGATACATGAGGAAACTTGGCCAGGTAAGATTGCTGGCTAAGAAAAAAAAGATCATTAAAACACTAAATTAAAAAAAAATATTCAAAGGTTGGTCTATAGAGTGTTTTTATGACTGGAAATTGTACCTTAAATTAGGAATGGCTGGTTTTGGAATGGTTGTTTTTGAATGGGCTAGTTTCGAAATAGCTGTTATGAGCTCAGGTAAGCAAGTTGATCAAATCGTCATTATTTTTTTTTTAATAAATTAAAATAACACTACTATTTATTTGAATTAAAAGGCTTACTGGGAAATACAGAACTATCAGTCATGTCAATAACTCAACAAACAGCTCTTACTTTCATTTTGGTAATATTTTTTTGGTCAAAATTTTTTTTTATGATTAAAAATTCATTTTTTTTCCTTTAAGTTTGCTTTTGGAATAGGTAATTTAAAAAATAAAAAAAAAGAAAAAAAATTTTTTTTTAGTTAATTTCAAATTTAGCGTCTTCTGGAAATATCAGAGTCGGACAAGTAAATTTCTAAAAGTCAAAAAAATATCTTAAAATTTAAATATTTTAAAATTTAAATTATTCTTATTAAGCTTCTTGGCGAAAATTCTCCAGAAAAAGCATTGAATTCAACTAAAGTAGTTTATACGATAACTCGTAAATTTACTTAAACCCAGGTAGTTTTTTTTGTATTTTCTAATATTTCAATTTTAAGTTCTATGTGGTACATCATTAGCCTTGATTATGATAATATTTTCAGATTATGTTCCATATATATTCACGAACAATTCGTAATTTTTAAAATTTTCAACTTAAAAAAAAAGTTTTACAACTTGTGTTTTGTTTTTTCAAGAGAACTAGTTAGTCAAGTCTCTAAACCATTAAAATTTCTTGGAGTTATTCATGTTTTTGATGAATTGCAAGTTTGTGGCGGTGGAATTTTAAGAGCTTTAGGTTCACAGACTTTTGGTGTCATTATAGCATTTATTGCTTTCTATTTAATTAGTCTCCCTATTGGCCTTTATTTACTCTTAAATACTTCATTAACAGTCACCGGTAAGAGCAAAAAAAAATTTGGAATTTTCACTAATTTTTTTTATAAATTATTTTGAAAAGGATTTTGGATCGGATTTTCGTGTGCTGCGTTTTTTTTACTACTATGTCAAGTAGTTTTTATATTTCGAGTCAATTGGGAAGAAAAGGCTAAAATGGTAATTTTCTTTGTTGCTAATCCTTACTATGCTTCACTTTTTTTTGTTGATTGAAGGCAAGTGAATTAGCATTAAGAATGAAAAAAGACAAAGTTAAAGTGAACAATGTTGAGGTCAGTTCGATTGAAAACAATCCTAATCCTGAAAAAGTTCAAAATTTAAAGCGAAAAATATTCAAAAAAATTTTAGTTCTAGCCTCGGTGCTTTCTATTTTTTTGGTTTCAATTTTAACACGAAATTTGAGTCATTTTTCAGTAGAACTAGATAAAAATTCAACAAACTCAACTGATAATTAATAAGAGTTTATTAAAAAAAATTTTATTTTTTAAATAAAAAAATTTACATATCTTTCACTCTTGACTAAACATTAAAAAATAAAATTTTTTAGAATTTTTTTTTTGCTAAAGATATTAAAATTACCTGAAAATAATGGCGTAATAAGATACTTGTGTATTCTTTTTGAATAAAAATAAAACTAAGCAAAATATTTAAAAAATCCCAAGGGAAATCTCAGTCTAGATGCATTTTTTTTCTTGTACTTTAGGAATACATAAAATATATTTAACGATCGTGACGAAAAAAAAACAGAAAACAGAAAAACGAAAAAAAACGAAGAATTTTTTTTTTAAATTTTTTTTCTGTTTTTTGAAAAACGAATAATTTCTCAAAACTATAACTAAGATAAATTGGAGCAAAACTACTGAGTCACTTACCGTAAAAAGTTACATTTTTTTTATTAAAATGAATATTTCTTTCTATAATATCAACAAAGTCGTTTTTTTATTGAACTTATCTTTAATTATTTTTCCTAATATGATCCAATTTACTGGACAGCTTACACTAATTTTAAGACAATTCTTGATTCTCTTAAAGCAAGTAAAAAAAAGTAAGATGTAAGAAAAGATGTAAGGCGCGTTTTTTCATTCTCAAACCTTATATTTTACATCGCATTATTAATTATCTTATAAAAAGTTTTCATATTCGTTTGTTATCGTATTTACCGAATAAACAGATAATAAAAGAAAATTTATATTTTATTATTTGATGTTTCTTAGATTTACATTAAAATCACTCGATTTAAAAAAAGAATTAAATGAGGATAAAAATATTAAAAATATTTTGAGTTCAAGGCAAGAGTTTTTGCAGAATTTAGTACCTTAACTGAAAAAATAGCTTCATCAAGTAGTCGTCTACGTTTGGCATCCTAAAGTTCTTATTTAAGAGGAATCTAAAAAAAAAATTTCTATTGAGATTTAATATTTCCGTTTTTTTCCTTAGAAAAAAGATTAATTATTTTTTTTCCGTTTTCGAAAAAACAAATAAAAAAATTTAAAAAACAAATTCTTCGTTTTTTTTCGTTTTTGTGTTTTCTGTTTTTTTTTCGTCACGATCGTTATAGCAAGATTGGCAACAAAGAGGAATAAATCTCAAAACTATAAATACTCAAAAAAAAACGAAAATATATCGCTGGCAATAAATACTTTTGCATGAATTTATGACCTTTAAATTACACTTTTAAAAAATTTAATGTTAAATTTTTGACCAAAAATAATTTTTAATCATCATATGAGCTTTCATTTCTTTTGCTTTGTTTATTTATAGGCATCTATTTCGATTTTGAAACCCTTGGAAGTTTAAAAGGAATATAATTGAATACCTCCAACAGTAATTTTTCCATCTGAGTCTAAATCGAAGCCTTTAAAAATCGCTTCTAAAGACTGATCATTTAAAAATATTCCTTTTTCTATCCAATCTCGTCTTATTTCGTCAATTAATATACGACCATCATGATTTTTATCGATTTCTTCAAACAAATTTTTGTATTCTTCTTTTAAGTTTCCTTAAAAAATAAAATCATAAATCAAAGTGCTATTTTTCTATTGAGGAAAATAAAACATACTTAATTTCTCGGAGTGTTCAACGTATAAAATAAGTTCTTCAACAGTGTAGCCTGCATTATAGTTTATATCATGAGTAGCATATGTACGCTGAATAGGATAATTAGCAAGCAATTCGATTTCGAAAAGACTTAAAATTTTTGCAAAATCAGCAAAATTTAAATAACCATCTTGATCACGGTCAGTTGCTTCATAACTTTTATGCAAAAAATTCTCGATGATGGTTAGCATATTTTTGTCTATTTATCTAAAAATAAAAAAAAATAATTTAAACTTTTAGATTTTTATAAAAATATTTTCTTTTTGGCTCAAGGCATTTATTAAAATATTTTTGATTACTTTAACTTTTTATTTATTTGTCCAATAAAAGTAGAAGCTTTTTGTTCAGAGAATCTAAAAAGACCCAATTGTCGTTACCAATTAAATATTTTATTTTTAAAGCTTTGGTAAAGTTAAACCGAAAAATCTAAACACAGATAAAATCCACAACAACAACAAAAAATTTTCTTAGTTTTGAAAAATATAGATATTGGTGATGCTGGCAATAAATATTTTTCCTTTTTTTTTATGGATGAGTTGAATAAAATTGTTTAAAAAAAATTAATTAAAATTTTATTCGTAAATCTAAAAAGAAAATTTAAAAAATTTCCGAACTTAGAATAAAAGTGTGCAAAAATAAAAATATTTCTCTAAATATTTATTTATTATAAAAAGAAAAACTTAATTTAATATTTTAATAAAATGTTTATCTCGATGCCTTAGTGTCTTGACTATAAAATAGAAAAAAAATTAGATTCTTTTTTCGAATATTTCGATTTTGAATAAAACTTACTCTAAAATATCTTAATGTTAGAGCATTTAAATATTCGTCTAAAGAAATGGTTTTATCGCCATCAACATCGAAACTTCGAATCAAAGCATCGATCGAGCCATCGCTGAGATTTATTCCTCTTTGTTGCCAATCTTGCTTGAACTCTTCAGGAGTAATTTCACCACTGTTATCTTTATCGATACTTTTGAACATTCTAGTATATTCTTCAATAAGAGAGTCTAACTTTTCTGAATGATGAACATAGTTGATAAATTCTGAATGAAAACATTGTAAATAAAATTATTATTAAACTTAAACTTAAATTAATAAATTTAATTACCTTCCTCTGAGATCCCATTGTTGCCGTTTGATTGAAAAATTTCTTTAGCTTTATGTGATTCGACACCATATTTATCCAAAATTTTAGTAAATTCATCTAAATCTAATGTTTTGTTTCCATCGGTGTCAGCTTTTCTAAATTCCTCCCTTAAGATTTCTTCAAATGAAAACTTGAATGGCATTTTTTTAGGATCCAACTATATTATTTAATTATTATATTTTTGAAATACATTGATTTAAAGCAGCTCAATTTATATGTAGTGAGTGTAAAGATATTTCGAAATTTTTGTTTGTTACACTTGATTAAACTTTATATGACGCTAAGTCATTATCATTTTTTTTTAATGATAAACTAGCGCATTTGCATCTAAGATGTTCATTTTTAAATTTAAAAAAGCAATTTGATCATAATTCTAAACATAATTTCTTTTTAAAAGAAAGCAACATTCATTACTCATTTTGGTAAGAGAGCTTGAATTTTTTTCACCAACAAATAAGTTTAAAACTGGAAATAATTTTTTCAATTTTGATAGTGTTTATATTTAAACTTTGACAAGTGTTGCAATTTATCTTTATTCATTATCAGAGACGACAATAAAAATATGTTTTTAAAGGGTGGAAAAATGCGATATAAAATCTGATTTTTTTAATAACTTATTTAAAATTTACAATAAATTAAGTTAAATCCTTAAATTCACGATAAAAATAATAATAAAATGAAAAAAAAGTTATTTTCTTAGTGGCAATAATTTGTTAAAGCTATCCTCGATGTCCTGTATTTTATTATCTTCATCATCATTTACTGCGCTGCTCCCGAATTAACGTCGTACCCGTACGCGTACTCCAGCAAAAATGAATGGAGTACGGGTACGACGTTAATTCGGAAGCACTGCAGTATTAATACAATTCATTTATGAAATAAGCTGAAAGTTTATTTATGACCTTTTTTAGATCATCTTAAGAGATTTTAAGCAAAATTTAAGTCTCGATATTTTTTGCTTAAGCGAAAAATGCTCCTATTTATCTTTAGCATGTTTTCCAAAAAAAATTTTAGTTTAAAACTTGCTCTTGGGTTTTATAAGATATTTTCTATGGGATGTTCAAGAATGTCTTAAGATATGTTCAAAAACATTTCAACTTATTTCAGAAATGTATTGTAATATCTTCATTCGAAATTCAAACGCTTTTCGTCTCAAATTATTTTATATTTAGAAAAAGCTCTTTCCGAGCCACACGAATTCGATTATTTGACAAATTTTTAGCTTTTTCGTTGCAAAAATGCGATTGCATATTTATCTCGTCTCTAGAAATTCTCTTAAGTGGTACTGAACTGCTCGCTAAAAGATCGTATATGTACTCTACTTCAAAAGAACCAAGATAAAGTATTTCAATTTTTTGTTATAATTTCAAAAAGGCTTATTTTAAAATTTTTTTAAATAAATGATTTAATATGAAATAGATTGATAAATTGGCACTAACATTTTTTTTTAATTTTATTCAATAAATTTTCATAAAATTTTAGTATTTCAAGATAGATTAAATTTTTTTAAATTTTATATGGTTAAATCATTTTATATTCAGAATTTTCTACATTTGCTTGATCATTGCTCTTTATTTTTACTGAATTCTTCTATCAATAAATCTAAAAAAAATTAAATTCATTAAATACCGAGGCATAAAGTTAAATAATAAAAGTAATAATTATTACCATATTTATTTGAGCTTTTTACATATCGAATAAATTCTAGAAATTAAAAAGATAAGCATTTTAAAATTTAAATATTTTTTCTTCAAGTTTTACCGTCTAGTGATATTAAACCATCTTTAATGCGATTATGATCAGCAAAACATCTGTCAATATCATATGTTGAAATAAGTCCAATGTTGTAATTATTCAGTAAACTGGCAAATGCTGTAATTTCAATAAAACCATCATTATTTAAATCAGCTTTTTCAAAATCTTCTTGCAATTTTTTTTCTAAGCTTAAAGATTTATTGGAAATCTCTTGGTTTTTGCTCATTTTAAACTTTTTTTCTCAAAATAAATAAACAATCAAATAAAATCTTTCCTTTTTATCTAATGCTTGAATGAAGAATATTTAGAAAATTATTTTTATTGTTTAGGATGACTCAAAAAATTAAATTATCAAAGGTCTTGCTTATTTTTCAATTTATGTAAGAAAATAAATTCATTCTCGTTATTTTATGAATCATAGCCTCTTTTTATTAGAATAATAATTGTTTCAGCTCAATCAAATGAGTTTTCAACTAAAATTTCCTAGCAAAAACCGATTGGTACACCGGTTTGAATCGTTATATTTAAAAAAAATTGTGAAATCAATCTTTCAAAATAGTTTTAAAAAAATGTGTTTTTAACAAATAAATCAAAATGCTTATCCAGATTTTTAGAGAAACATAGATTTTAACTATTCGATTACACATAAAGTTAGACTCTTCCATTATTTTTCTGATCGATTTCTTTGAGAAGACTTACTAAAAATATTGTATATAAGTTACAAAATTGTGGGTATTTTAACCGACTTCCACGGCCGTTATTTAGATTGACCATTTGCATTGACATGGAATAACGGCTTTTTTTTTTGCCATTTTTATTTTACGTAAAATTACGTAAAATCTAGTAAAATTACAATTATTTTCGTAAATTTTGGTAATTTTACTGTTTTTCACTTTGGTGATTTTACGTAAATTTACTGAAATTCCGGTTATTTTACTGAAATTTACGTAAAATCTGGTAAAATCAGTAGTTCATAACAGTACTGTAAAAGTAAAGGAATGTAAAGTTCCCTTCTCGATTTGTAAATTTCAGATCCAAGATAGAAATTTTAACTTTTATTTTCATTACTGGAAAAAAAATAAACATTTGATTCTTATCACATGTAACATAAGGTAAATTTAGTTTATATGCTTTTAATTTACCTTATTTACTTACGTTACGATTTATGTACAAAAAAACAAAAAGACAAAAAAACAAATTTCTTTGTCTTTAAAATAAAAAAAGTTTGTCTTTTAAAAGATAAAAAAAAACAAATTTTTTTTTAATAAAAAATTAAGTTATTCATATTCACTTTTAAGGTATAGAGTTCCATCTTTTCTTGGTTTAGGTTCAATTAAGTTAAGTAGTTCACTCCAATCTATTCGAGAAAAACAAATTACGAATTGTTCCTGGAATTCAGTTTCTTTGTCAGAGTCAACCTCTGAATTTGCATTGTTGATATTTTCCATTGATTTTTTAATAGTTAATTTAAAATTAAGAATTTTTCAAAATTATTTTTTAAGCAATTTATTTATCAAATCAATTTTAAACAAAATAGTGGTGTCGTTCTATTTAGAACAGTTAAATTTTTTTTCCGCGCATAAAGTGAGCTTGATAAAATCCTTAGCAAGATTTATAAAAAAAATTAACGTATTATGATTTAGATTTTTAGAACAAGGAAAATTTTTTATTAATCAAATTTATTTTTTGACCGCGAAAAATTTATTAATCGTCAAAGTATTAAGTTTTTTTGAGTATTGAAGCTTTTGTGACCATATGGTCTAAA